>DWQW01010214.1:0-12324 GCA_018249695.1 Heliconius erato demophoon | reverse complement strand
TTTACTAAACTGTACCAAACGTACTCACAGCACTTGCTGTGAGTACGTTTGGTGCTTACCTACAAGTGGGTATGAAATTCAAGAATTAAATTTTAATTTCTTGAGCCGTTTCAGATTGTTTTTTTTTACAATTAGCTTCACGCTGTATCCCACACATAGGCAGGGGAGGCAGATGGAACTTGGGAACCTAGTGTTAAGAGCCCAGCTCCACGAGTGATCTCTGTTTTTCATGAATCAACAATATTCTAAGCAATGCAATAAATTTATCGTTCTCAAGATATCGCTACTTTATTTGCATAAATTATTATTTAAGTCTATCAAAGTTGGAAAATGACGTGAAAGCCTTTAGGAGATATTTATTACTGCAGTGCCTTACGCCCTTGAAGACGGACGCAAAGGTTGGGCCGCCGCAGAAACAGGGCGGGTCTCCCCTTCCCTGACGTTCATTTAATTGGTCCAGCTTTTGAAATGGTGAATTATAATGTTATACACTATGATGGCGCAGTTGATATGAATAAGAGATGGTTGTAAGTTCAAATGATCACTAGACGCAAAAATTGTTTTTCAGTATCAGCAGAAAGAGACATGACGTTATTTACTACCCTTAATTTCACATTTGGCTTTGGGAGACGTATGGAATCAAAAAAAAATTAAGAGTTTAATTAGCCAAATTATTAAATAGCGTTACTATTTAACTGAGAGACAACAAACAGAAGAAAATACTGGATTTAGAAAGTTGATAAACTAAAAAGATCATAAGAAACTGAGAGATCATAAGAAACTGAGAGATTTTATGTTTTAATGTCCACACAAACGGAATTGCGGGCAACTACTAGTGTAATATAAATGAATATCTGTATATAACTACCAACTCAAGCGTGCTTTCCAATCAAAACAATAGATTTTGATGAGGGCCCTTATCGCCGCGACTTGATGTGTAGTCACCAAATTGAATCAGTGTACCTACACAACTAATCAAAATCAATATGCAAAATTGGTCAAAGGTCAATTCTATTAAGAATTATATAGGTATATTATATAGGTAAAACCATATTTTACTATGAAAATATGGTTTTATTTAGAATATTTTTCAGTACAGTATTGCCTTGAAGGCTTTTTTTCCTTCTCAGTTGTATATTAGCTTGAATATTAGCTAAACTTGAACGTAGCGGAAATCGCAGTTTTCAAGTCCTGATTCGTCCACATATTTATACGATCTCTAAAAATATCAAAGTAAAAAATTATTCAATCTTTTACGAACTTTCTTATACTAGGTACTAACGAAGTTAGTAGTATCACGATTCGTACAAGGACTGCGATCTGAAATAACTCGAGGGGGAACAAGCAAGGGCGGATCCCCCAATGTCTAACTAAGATCCTGACACTCATTCCGGTATTTGTTGTATTGGCTTGTGGCAACTTTTTACTACAGAAATTTTGTCCTTTAGAAATTCATGTAAAATGTTTATTAACATGTACATACGTGTTATTCTATTACATGTAAATTGTGGCGTAGGGTTACTGTTGTATATTTTAATTTCCTGCTCTGGTACCAAGACACAGTGCCGCGTTAAGTTCCGCCACTCAACACGTAATAACTCCACAATTCGGTTTCGTGCAAGATATAGCGTATCTAAAAGTAAAAAAATGTATTTAGAAAGTATTACTAATAAACACCTAAAGCATAAAATATTGAAATGTCACGAACTTTCGGAGTATTTGCCAAATTCATACTCACTTCAAAGAATGAATGAACAAAAAACAATATGAATCGGTAATAATACTATAAAGGAAAGTTCAATCATCTATTCTCATATTAGGTGACTTTCAAAGGCCCACCTTTGAGACAAGTGCATAAAAGTCGAAATGTGAGAAAATAACCTTTGCGTGACTCAGTGTAATATTTTACTGAAATATGATTTGGGTAATATTCTTATTATTTTATGAAAATAAATATAAAAAGTAGACTCACACTTCGCTAGTTTTTTACCAATGGTGAGAGCCTAGTATAAATCATTTCGTTCTCCACTCTATCATATCGTGACAAATATTAGATGGCAATAATTACTTAAATAAAACCTAACATTTTCATTATTGACTTTCTTTAAATATAATAAACAACATTTAAAGATTTTATCTAGCTTTATATTTTATCCGTGTAGCAGAATTGACACAGAAAAAATTATGTTAGGAATCCATCCTCTACTTTCTCAATTCTCGAAACAATATAGTTGAGTGGTGAAAAGCAACGCAGCGCTTTGTCATCCATATAATAAGAGAGGTTAATAAGTATGATCAGATGCATATACTTATTATACATTTTGTAGTTCGATACTTAACCTAATTAAGAAAACAAGAGTAGCTTTCAAGGTCTGTGAACAATAACAACCACTTGTATACTTTTACTTTGTTGCTATTTATTAATATAAAATTTATGAATTCAATCTTTTATTAAATAAATATTATATTGTTATCATTTTATTTTCAACGTCAGGTCAAGATAAGAAAAGGTCTTGTTAGATTGCCATTTCTATTGATCAAAAATTTGGTATTATAGCAGCAAAGCTTGAATTTCAGAAAAAGCTCGAGAACCCTCGATGGGCGAGCCTGACTCGTGTTTGTTCGGTTTTTTTTTAATATAATATGCTTTTTGATGTTTAAAATCAGAGTGAACTTATTATGCACTGGATTATTCTTACACATCTTACCAAGTAACCAGTCACGTTCTCCTCATTACCAAACGGGATAGGCAAAGGGCACCTAGTGTTACTTCGTTCCACATTTTCCGCCCAATTTTCGAGACACTGCGAGATGAACGTTCCACCACGTAACGTACTGAACTTAACTTTATCTACCAAAGCGAAAAAATAAAAATAGATTAATTCCCATGTGTCGCTATCGAACCCACAACCTCTCGCTTTTACAGTAGAATGTTTTTGCCCCTGAGTCAAGACTGTGGCATCTTATAATAAAAATGAACCCACAAATATCGCTTGGCTCATGTTATTCAGGTATATCAGAAATTTGGTAGGACCACATTTACGTCCCGATTTGGATATGAAAACGAAATCATAATATAAATATATTTTTAACATTGTTGCTATTATTCCTTTAGGTCAAGGGTAAATTTATTACGACAAGTCTTGGCAACAAGTAACATCTGTTTCGTACAGAAGTAAGCCTACGAACAAATATAAATTTACGTCTCACTCTGCAAATTATTAACATTTGAATACTAGTGGCTCGCGACTTCGTCCGCTTGATCTACGTATTTAATAATTTACTAATTGGTACTTGGCACGCCTGAACTACGATATATTTATTTATTAATAAGAATTATTTTGCGTTCTAATAGCATTATCATTTTAAAAAACATATCCATATATTGAAAACTTAAATTACAACGGCTCAATAAAAAAAATGTAATAATGTTATCAAATTAAATAGTTTATTTAACATTTTTATGAACCAATTAATGTTAAGAGAAGATTGCCAAAATATTATAGAGAAAACGGCACTTAAATCGGTTAAGCTGGTTTTGCGATAAGCATGAATAAACGCATAAACGTAACGCCCGAAACAGCCAATCCGACAAACATAAAAAAATCATTGTTTTGGATTCTATTATGTTGATAAATGCTAACAATAGTTTTTTTCTTATATTTTCCATGTACAGACAGCGATCAGTTACACTTTTATTTTATGTATATAGATATAGATTTTCCTTTTATCGCTCTGGTAATGTTTTAATTTACATTTCTATAATTATATATCTTTGATAGACTGGGACCACTTTTAAGTAATAAGGAAAGTAAATCGTAATATAAATCGAGATCTGGAACTGTATCTTAGACTTAATTACTATATCGATTTTTAAAACGAAATTTTAATAATAAATTGGAACTGCATTCATAAGAATAAATAAATTATAATATTAGTCTATAACATTGGATAAATATATTAAATATAGTCACAAATGTAAAACTATATCTGATTGACCGTCCATATCATACATTCATTTCTGTTCAGTGATCAAAGATAATAATCACTTTTACTTTGATCTCTGAACTATATGTGATGTTTTTGTAATCAATATCCAACATGACAATTATATATCAGAATATGGGTATTTCGTCATTAACTCTAAAACACATAAATATGCCAAATCATTGTTTTTTTTAAATAAGAATACAAATGACATACATTTATAGCAGAGTCAAAAGACCCTAGGGTTGAGAAGTTGTTTCCCATTTTACATTCAACTTTTAAGACATTACGGTTTGAGATACGGAACTATTAGTAAGTAAGTTCTAGAGTTTATCTAGTTATCAGATCGAGAAAATGAAAATAACTCATTCCCACAAGTGGAAATCGCACCCACAACATTTACAATTAAGCAGTGTGCCGCTGCACCATATTTACAGTCAGTTATGTCAGATAGAAACAAAAAAAAGTGCTTGCAAGCTAACATCAGTGTTACACAAGCTAAAAGTGTCACAAAACGGCAACGTGACAAAACAAAGGCGCTATTTCGTCGAGTCTGTAGGGCGCGTGGGTGTTCTGGCCATATGGCGGCGTCGAGTACAGGTGGATGCGAGTCAAGGTAGCGACTGTGAGATAACATTAATATTATGAAATTGTTTTTTTTAAAAGCTATATATATAAATAAAATAACAAAAAAAACTTTCTACTTTCTATTTTCTATTGGAATTTCGAGAAAATTTCTCTTAATGCTACCCTAGTTCCTGTATTTTAAATAACGGTTTCTTTTCATTCTTTCCACCTTTTATTGTCTTGTCTGAAATGTCAGAGGATTTTACAAACACAACCACCGAAATAGTGTGTGTTTATTTTAATTGTTTATTAAAAATTTGCATGAGTTATGCATGTACTGACAAGCTTCATGAGGAGAATATGCGAATAATATAAAGGTAAAGAGAATAATAAATAAAATTGGTAATTCCAGTTAGGTTTCAATTAAATTCTGAACAAGTATACGTAATCATTTGTTTTAAAACGAAAAAGGTAATAATACATATTTACCATTAAAAAAAATGACTCTACTTGAGTAATATTATTTATATGTTAATATTATTTAGGGTTTACTATTTAAACTCATTAAGCCATCGATTACGCGTCTGATTCTCCTGGGGAACTTTTTTTTCAAAGTGGGGAATACAGTATCTTAGCTCTATGTTATTTCTGGATACCCTGCTTTATCCGCATATTATACATAGAGCACACAGCTTGCAATTTGAATTACAATTTTTAATAAAAAAAACCGACTTCAACTGGATCTCATAAACAGAACCTAACCAAACTTTTATCAAACTGCCCTTGAAGTGTATGCTTTCTAATAAATAAAGAATCATCGAAATCGGTTGTCGGGATATTTAGTTATTTGTCCATTTGTCGCGCACATATTAAATGCAAATTTAAAACTTATGTGATTTTCTCATGGATAACATTTTTAGAAATGGACCAAATTAAAAAAGCTATTTGAAAGCTCATGCACCCGTGTGCTCCCCATATGGGGATGCATCAGCTTTCAAATAAAAAAAGAACAATCAAAATAAGTTCACCCAGTCAAAAGTTTTGAAATAAAAAATATTAAAAAAATAAATACAATCGAATTGATAACCACCTCCTTATGGAAGTCAGTTAAAAAGACATTTAAGGGATTTATTGTGTAACATGTATATCTGTTTGTTATTGATAAACCCAAAAACTGAACCAGTTTATAATATTTTCTTTTTTTAGTAAATGGATTTTATATAAAATAGTCTCCATTACATCGTTCCAAATAATAATGAAATTCCTTTAATGTCAATGAACATACCTATACAGGTACCTACATCTTAAATATTATTACTAAAAGACTTTATACATAATACTAAACATGCTTGATACTTCAAGAAATTGCATAAGGTAGGCTCGTGGCGGTGCACCAAGAATATAAATGCCACGGCTATTGTTGGCGATTCCCATGTAGCGATGCAATCGCTCTAATTATATACGCTTCCGTGACTGTGTGTCAATTGTACGTCCACTTGTTGTGGTTGATGGACAGTGTGAGAAGTAATGAGAGTACTATAACCGTAGTACTGTAAACATATTAAATATTTTCTTAATCCGGGCTTACAAATTACCAAAATACCTCCATTGAAAAACGGTATGAAGCTGTCATGCCGCAGTGCAACAGTCTGATTGTAAAGGTCGTTGTGGTTGCGATTACTGGGCACAATAAAAACATCAAAATTATTTATATTTTCCTGCTCTGATAGACAAAGCACGGCGTTGAATTCTGCCACAAAACTGACATCGTCCAATTTTCGATTGAACAGAAAGGGCGGAACGGAGTGGGATATAGCGTAAAAGTGATTATTTTTTAATAATCTTGTCGAGATGTGAAGTTTATTAGACCAGTCTTAAAATGGAGAAAATGGCAATTGATTAAATTTTGGGTTAAGGCATTCATGCCAAAATTGTAAAATAATTGTTATATATGTATATATGCTCTATGTTAATTATAAAATAGTTTGTCCTTAAAATCATTATCCTCTAATCTTCGTAACTTCGTAACCCATAACCAAAACGAATAACAAACTGCAACCACAAGTCTTACTTGGAAGTCTAAACCAGTACTTGACTTAATCACGACAGTAAGCTCTCGAGACAGTGCAGCGAAACCGGCTTGTTTATTATTCGGCATGTGTGCATCAAAGGCGGTTGCATGTTTTTGTTAGTCTGGATCATGACAAAATATCATAATAACTTCCTACTTTGAGGGTAAATTTGTGTTGTTGGGATGTTCATAATAAGCAAGTTTGTTATACCAGGTCGAAACAACCAAATATTTTAAATATAAACATTTAATTATAAAAATTGGCTGTTCTTATCTGATTTTATCCCAGTCCATCCTATATCAGCATAAATGTGTGACATAAATCTTCTAAATCAAAGGGTGACAACTTTTGTCTCATTTACAATAATCATACAAAACAAATGATAATAATACGTTTTAGCTACCTACATACATACATACATACATACATACATACATATATTTAGTATATTTAGCACAGTTATGCAGTTCTATTCTCGGTCGGTTCCCGGTGAATCCAACCGGTTAGCGAGCAGTCTGAGATAATTGCCTTCGTTGATGTCGCGAGTCGACGGCGCTTTGTGATCCAATACTAGGACATCCTCAAATATTCCTATCCGTTTCATTTTACTTTATTTGTTTTGTAGCTATAGTGGAGTAGTAGTGGGAAGTGTTTGTATGAGATGATTGAGAAGATTGCGGGTTTGACTTCGCCATGATAAGAAAATACGTTAATATAATATGTATAAAACATTTTTGAATTTATTTGGTAAGACAGTAGCGTTGATCACCCAATCCTCAATGTCTATGAAGTAGGCTGAAGAAGAACTGGCTAATTATTAATATTAAGATCTCTCTGCTGCGGATGTTTGCAATTTAGCAGAAGTATAAAAAAATAAACATAGAAAATAAATCATTCTTCTAAAACCATCGGCATTCCGATGAAGAAATATTACAAGCCATTAAAATGTATTGATGATATCAATGGAGAAATAACTCTTAAGATTACGAAACAATTTTATGTTGAACATGTTATATTTCGGCGTCAGTAGTCGTTGGGAAAACGCTGAAAGCGAGAGGCCTGCTATGAGTCAGCGAGTAAAATTAGCAATGTTGTGAACTAACGCATGCTCTTTGTTTGAGAGAATAATTTATGTGCTGAAAAATTCAATTGACCAATATTTGGACTTTAGTAATTATTTATATTGTGGGACAAAAATATGTTGTGTAAACATATTATAACAAGCATTTTGCATATTTTCGAATTATTCTGATATTCTCATCTGAAACTTTTTAACTTGAAAATCCTTGATTGATATATAAATAAATAATATTTATGAAGTTATTAGACCAAACACAATTTTAGTCCACGAGGACTAAGATGAGCTTTGAATTTGCGTAAGTGTTGTGTATATAGTGTAGGTGTAAAGGCTACTCAAACATTAAAATAATAATATGATCTTTCATTTTCATTATTATTACACGTTTTAAATAAACTAATAAACCTGATCTTTAGGGGTTTCTGGCACTACTTTTCTTATCACCCACACAAATGCAAAGCTCAGCTTAAGCCTCCATACATACCCTCCGGAACATCCTCATTCGCGTATATGACTTTCCGTCAGTTGCGTTTTTGAAGAATACCCGTGGTCTCCCCTTTTTATCTAACACTTATAGCCCTAGCCATATTTATAAAAAATCATAATTTTTTTTAAGTAAAATTTATATGTCCATATATTTTTTCCCTATAAGCAACATTAATTATTTTCAAGAATTAACCAATATATAGACAACTGATCGTACTGGCGACCTTTTGCGGTTAAGATTGATACGTAGCCTACTATATAATAGAGAAAATGATATGTGTTATAAATGAATATATTTTTAGCAGTATCCCGCATATAGCAAGATGCATATCCTAGAGCTAATCAAGCGTTAAAACACTCCGTTCCCTACTGTTTTTAACAAATATTAGGAAACAAATAATGTAGTTTATTTTTTTAAATTTCTATGTCAATCATGAAATTGAACATTAATGTGCAGAGATATTTTCTGTATTTATTAAAGAAATTTTACATCCCCATCATACCTTGTGATGATTCTAAAGTCTTTACTTTCTGTCCGCATAAAAACATTGTTCACTTAATACCTAATAACAGACTCTAACATAAATTAAATTCACTTGTCCAATTGGAATTTCTTGCTTAAAACCATCGTAATTACTCCAAGACGTCAATTTAGATATCAATTTTCTAATATTTTCATTTAAAAACACCTAAGCGACCTTCCCTTCGACATGTGAAGGGCGTCGAGTACGTAAATAGCGTGGTCAGTTCTCAGTTGTAAACGGATGTGACCATTGTAACGCAGCCCTAATTACCCTAGAAACTGTGGGTATCATGTATGAGATGTTTCTTGATATTAATGAATGATGTAACTGTTAATGTGTTATTCTTTAACTTTATTTTTTGCAATTTATTTTAAATTTACATCATGAATACATTGAATTTTGGCAGAAAGAGCTGAACCGTAGTGTCTTAATGAGAACGGAGTATCTTAACACTAGTCCCAGGCTTCGTCTGTTTACCCTGTTATGCGCGAATACAGAGTAAAGCCAGAGCTCCGTCGGACCCAAGCTACAGGCATTAAGTGCGCTTTCCTCTCAAATTCAAGACATTATGTTTTAATTGAATTAAAGATTTGTATGCTAGGTTTATTTATTTGTATTTTTAAGTATTAATTACACTTTGCTGTAGTAGATTAAAGAGAAAGGAGTAATTTATTTTTCTATTGAGAAATCAACAAAAAAATATTAACTAAGTTCAGTACCATGAGCATCAAAGCATATCAGATCTGAATCAAGCTATCTCAGATAAAATGCCACAATATTCTTAAGTATAAATAATTCTAGGCTATCTGAAACTTCCTATGTATATATAATAAAGCAATTGAGAAGAAATTCTGACGAGATTATTTCAGAAAATCATTGACGAAGTCTATCATTATTTTACAAAGAAAATTTCTTATACTCAACTCAAGTGCCAGTACTTGAAGGTTAATAAATTGACGGGACGTTACAGTTCACAAAATATTGGCCATTATTCTGATATGACTTCATTTCTGAACAGCTGTTTAGTTTCCTGTCTATATATTTAAATGTAGTTTGCTTATTTTAATTAGTGTGAATTGATTGATATTTAATTAACGTTAATAACGTCTATGCAAAGAAAATTAGTTATAAATTTCTCTCTTTTAGTACAAATTACAATATATTTGAATTTTTGTGAATAAATCTAAATGCCAAGAAGTGAGTGAATAAGTGAGTCTTACTGGGTGCTTACTATAAGTAACACTTTGTTATTTGTTTATGTAATTATATTTCAATTGCTTTCAAATTATTATTTATTTAAAAAATAACCAAATGATTATGTGTAATATAGAAAAATATTTTTCTCTTGATGTAAGTCAAGAAGGCTTAAGTTTTATAACAACCATGTAATATAAAATACACAGCTATCTTCTTTATCCATTACCAGCAATTTGAGTATTGACATTAAAAAAAATCTTTTATTATTTGATTAGAAAAAGATTAATATTCTGTTAATTTTCTCTATACAGAATGGACACATTCTTTATAAAGCTATAGTAGTGTGACAGATAATATGAGTAAATCAAACAAATCAACAAACATAATTCATATTAGCAGTAAAGTATGAATAGAATTAAAAACCCAAGGTGTCATATTTTATTACACCATAAAAATAGAACATAGTCACTATATTGTCATGTAGGTGGAGATGAGTATAAATTATGTTTCATCTTAAGATTTTTTCTTATAAATATAACATGTATATTTAAAAATTTTCATGCCATTCTGGCACAGCAACACTTCTGACTGTGAACCAAACATATAATTAATTTGAGGGGAATGAATTACTATTAGCCTCTCACACGAGGCCAGTTAAGGAAAAGGGGCACAAAGTGTAACTGTAAAATTGACTGGTTGTGGGTTCACTTTGACTCGAGGAAACAATATATTTATTTAAAATGTTACACCACTCAACATGCAATGTCTCCAGAATTAGGTGGAAAGTGGGTAACAGAAAGTCTTAACACTAGGTTAACTCTGCCTCCCCTGCTGTTGTTTCCTCCTTTGTTTTTTTTCTTCTTACACTGGTAAGAAGAAAAAGTGTGACTTCCAACACTCTAAACACAATATTTCAATAATTGAGCAGAAAGTGGAGAGCAGAGTGACTTAACACAAGGTTACTTCTGCCTGCTAGGCTAAAATTATGTTAGTAAATGCATGAGACATCTTAAAATATTTACTGGAACTTGATTTTCCATTTTACATTACTTTAAGGCAATGCAAAATTGTTTTTTTCTTTTTGAGATGTTTTATTATTATGGAGAATGGAATATAATGTTGTCGCTGCCTGAATGTTATATGTTATAATAACTTTACCATAACTTTTTTTTTTATATTTTGAAACTGTTTTTCTTGTAATATATAATTATTTTAAGTAGAAAGAACACCATAAACCATACTAGTTAGCATTTAAAGCGTAAATTTATTACAGAGGCATTTCAAGAAACATTATTTTGGCCATAAAAAACACCTTTCGTAGAGTATGTCAATGCCAAATATAGTTATTTCGATGTGTTCAAGATAAGTTTACGACGATGACATAATGCAGGAACGTGATAATGTAAGCAAACATAAACAATAAAAATTAGTTTACGCCCACGCAGAGTAAATAAAAATTTTATACTATGATAAAATATTTTTATTTTTTAATAGTTTTGTTTATATATTTCGTAACTAAATATAAATATGGCCTACATATTTTATGGTTTACGAGTTTTATAAAATAAAAACTTTGTATGCTCTATCGTCAAATAAAATAAAAACACACAAAACAAAAAAATAACACACTTTATAAGATAAAGTAACGATCTTATAAGAGGTTAATTGGAATAAAATCGAGAGTATAACTTCTATAAATAGCATGACTCACCTGTTGAGCCACCGGCTCCAAAATACTTTCAATGATCTTTGTGTGGAAGACCGGCATGATTGCTGCTTTTAACACATAAATACTATTAAAAAGTAACACAACACGGCATTTACGATATTAATAATAACACAAAAAAAACGAGAAACACAACCAAACAACGCGGCCAACTGAAAAATACTGTGTCAAAAAACGCGATAAAATTTTAACGAGAAAACTGTCAGTGTCAAATGTCTGATGTGGTTTGTCGGCTGTTCCGTTTAACGCTTGCTACAAGTTAACAAATAAGTTAAGTAAAGACAATACTTTAACAAATGGTTTTTATGTACGGTACGGTGTTGTTAACACCCACTCAACACGCAATGCCTCAGTGGAAAGTGGGGAATGGTGTGTCATAAAACTAGGTTCTCCCTGCCTATACTTGAGACTCCGTTCCCCACACGAGGGAATGGGGAACGGAGTCTCAGACACACACATTTATTAAATTGGTTTAATTCAGTAAGTAAAAAATATGTAGTATTTTTGTATTTTAAGTTATGGAAAACGAACAATAAAAAAACATATATAGGTATTTAAAACTTTTATTATCTTAGACTTAAGTAATCATTTAAGACTATTTCAAGTAAATTCTATTAAGTCTTTAATACGTGCGAAGGGTTGTATTAAATATAACAATACATAAAGAAAATTGTAAGCTTTGATCTA
>DWQW01010213.1:0-12324 GCA_018249695.1 Heliconius erato demophoon | reverse complement strand
AGTCCGCAAAGTTGGGCGGGCGGAGATGCGTGTTGTTTTCTCAAACCGCAGGCTCATTAGCCTCGCGCACACTACGCCGCGATTAAACTCCGAGATAGGCACATATTGTGATAGCATCGAGTGAAGCAGATTAATTAAAGTTTTGTTTGTTTAAGTAACTGTTATAACGTGTTTTAATAATAGCAATAGTTATACTTTTGGAAAGTTATTAATTTGTAATATATATATTTTTGAAGAGAGTATTATTTTTTTAATAAATTTTGTATTTTTTAAAGAATCTTTTATAAAACAAAAATATTATTTTTATTGTTTACTATTATTTGCCTTTACTTAAATAAAAGTAAAGGCGAGTAATTTGAACGGATAACTTAATAAACACTAGAGAAGTTTAATTTCGGTTTCATTTTTTTCTTATTTGAAATGTAGCTTTTCATGTTTTTTTATTATATTAGAAGTAAGTGATAAAGCTATATGATAATTAACGCATCTTTGAAAAGATTTTTTTATAAAAATACTTTAATTATTATATAGTTTTATAAAGAGAACAACAACAAAAGTGATGTTTTTATACTACAGAAAAATATCAATCAAATTATTTATCTTCTAAACCGAATAGAACTTAACATGAAACCTACCTATATATAAGTAGTTGGGTATATCCGTAAAATATAAACTGTCATAATTATTACACACGTCCAAAAACTCGTGAAAATTAATTCCACCATATTACTTCGGCGTCATTATTCGTTAACCTTGGCGAGGTTGTTAAAAAGTAAGTGCGAACTCCCATTAGACGCTCCCCTAACTTCCACCTGCACCTCGTAATTGTCGTTTAACTCGTGCCACTTTGTGACAACTTTTTGACAATGATGACATATTATTATATGAATACGTATTTCGTATTTCTAAAATATTACAATTTTTTAAATTTAGATTAATTGATTTGGATAGGATTTAAAAAAAATACTATTAGGGAACAAATATAATGCAAAAAAAAAGAATGGTAAGCAAAAAGAAAACATTTTCTTGTATCTTTATTAAGATATTAAGAAATATCTATCTTTAATTCATGTATATCTAAAATAAATAAATTAATTATATATTATAAGAGATGTCGCTCTACCATTAGTGTATATTGCTACCATGCTAATTTGTTATTCTAATAAGATTTATTGTTCGTATTTTTACGACACAAGCTTATGTTAAGGGAATTGTATAGAATTGGAAAATAAAAGTAATGTTTTATTCGGTATTTAATATGAATTATAAAAAGATCATAATTTCATTTAATATTAAACGACAATAAAATGTTATAAAGCCACATCATTGTAAATATGAAAAAGTACGGTGTCGCTTAATAAGATAAATAGAAAATAGTTATAGCTTAGCTTTTGTGTTGAGGTGGACATTTAGCAATATTATTCTTAGGTATTTACCATCCACTTCTACGCTTTGCTCTTTTCAATGTAATTACTTACTTAAATTACATGGTAGACAAGTTTATTTATTTATATATTTATTTTTCAAAGTGTGACTGTAAAACCGACTGGTTGTGGGTTCGATCCCCACTCGAGGAGATGAAATATTTATATAAATTTATACCTTCATTTGTTCGCTCTGGTTTCGAGGCAAAGCGCGGCGCTGAATTCTGCCACTCAACACGCAATGCCTCCAGAATTCGGCAGAAATTGGGGAACGGAGTGTCTTAACACTAGATTCCCTCTGCCTACCCTGCTGTGTGCGGGATACAGCGTGAAGCTGATTTTATTTGTCCTTCTAAAATAACAAAACAATTCCATAGATATAAAATCTATTAAGAAGCTTTAAGTGTTATACTAATTTCATCTTCTTATTGAAATACACGTCAAATAACTTTGCGTTGGGCTGAGAACTCATTAATTCTTGTTAATTCCGAGGGAGTGGGTGGCAATGTTTGCAAGCAGCTTGTTGTTTTCGTTTATCTTCGCCCTTTCTATCATCTTAGAATGTTTGAAATATTTTATAGGTTGATATGTAAAATATATAATATAAAATATATTATATTGTAATAGTTTTTGATTTTCGCGATTATTACACTTTAGACTACCCATAAGTCAGTGTACCCGTGACCACGAATTAGTAGTAAAGTGTTCGAAACGTCGGGTTTCCAAAAATATATAAAACTAAATATGCGATTAATAAGGTTAAATTATTTCATTTAAAATATTATATTATTCCATTAACTATATCAATGACTATTCTAATAGAATAGTTAATATAAATAAACATTTCTTCTTAATATATATAAAAATATATTTGCTCCTATGGAAATCAAATTATCGCTAAACAAAGATGGTGGAAGGTCACCTTTAATTCTTGACCAGTATTTATAGTGTTTAAATAGATAAAACAGAAAAACATTTATAGTCCCAGATTGGTATCTGGGTTCCTGTAAAGGAATCTACAAATCTTCTAAAACGAAATATAAAATTGCATTAAGAAAACACATTTTCCCTTCCATATATTACTTCGGTAAGGTTTCTAATACGTGACGATGCTCGCATTCCGTACGATTTTTAAGTACTTGATTGTGTGACGTTGTTTATTGTCACCAATATTGCAAGGGGCCCCTTTGTTTTATTCGTAAAAATGTATTTTATGTTTACTTATACGGCATTATTAAAATTTAGGGGACGCACATTTGTTTTTTATTGGGGCACACTTTTTTGGTCTTCGTGCCTTTAATAAGTTATGGATTTAAGAGTTTCAAATGTTGGGTTGTGGATGATAATGATTAGCTATAATCTCTAAGTAGTTATTTTAAGACCGTTAACGTTTTTTCCGAATATCGTATTTTGATATACTTTTATGTTTTTAAATGAAAGAAGACAAATGATAAAAAAGATTAATTTTATTAATGTCCTACTAGGACTCATGTCTGAATATATAATATCTGCATTATTATTAACATTTAAACTTTTATTTCAATTTCATCCTAGCCAGGTCTCCTAAATTAAAAAATATAAATAACTAATTCTAATCACAACGAATCTTCTAATGAAAACGTAACTTGCTCTCAGTCAAGCACGCCCTTACTTTGACGCAATCACGTCAAGAAAATGAAAAATTAAAAAAAGAGAAACCTTTTAAACTTTTAACAATTTTTCTTTTTTCGTCTCATCTTCGTTCACAATTGGGCCCATCAGGAACATCTATTACCAGCCCCATGCATATAACATTTCTACACGAAGGGAATCAATACGAACACAAATTCCTGAGGGTGTCCCGAGAGACCTTTCGGACATGGATAATGATCGTCTAGCGACGGTTACAAATAGGTTAGCAAATGTAATATCCGCCCGGACCCTGCGTGAGATATTCAAATAGGCTAAGACGCTCTCGGACATCCTGATTTCAGGGCGTTGTTGACTTTCCATTTTGGTCCATCTTTCTCAAATCATTGGAGTTTCGTGGGAAATTTAATAATGTCATAGACAATTTGTTGGAGATGCGAAAAGAAAGTGATAACAATTTGCGTTGTTTCTGTCATAATTTTTTTTTATCAGCTTCACGCACATATCATGGTAGGCAGAGGGATCTTAATGTTAAGACACTCCGTTCCCCACTTTCTGCAGAATTCTGGAGGTCTTGCGTGTTGAGTGGCAGAATTCAACGCCGCGCTTTGCCTCGAGACCAGAGCGAAGAAATGGAAATATAAATTTAAGTAAATATTAAGTTTTATAAATAATATTTAAAAAAAAAAATTGTTTACAATTGTAAAGTTATATATAATGATTTTTATAAAATTGATAGAGAAGAATAATTCAACATCAAAAATGATAAGAGATTAGACAGCCAACATACGATTTCATATGTATGTTGAAATACATACATCAATAGCAAGAGCTGCTGAAGTTGTTGTTAGTTGAAGAAGAATGCTGCTTGTTATTTTTTCTGGCCTAAGCCAGAAAAAATATTCTTGGCTTACTAAAAGTAGTACAAAACTAATTCTTATTTATTTCAGTGGGCTCCATTATCAGATCCGCTTCTATGTATGAACAAGACATAAAAAAAACTAATATTAAGAAACTGTAAACGCGACAGTTGTGGTCTCGATTTCTGCTCAGTATTATTTAATATTTTTTTATATTTACAATTTCCTCGCTCTAGAAGACAAAGCACAGCGTTAAATTCTGCCATACGTACTGTCTCAAAAATTCAAAGTGGGGTATAACTTAACATTAGGTTCCTTCTGCCTGCCATTTACTCTCCTATACACGAGAAATACCGTAAAGAAAAAAAAACAAAACAAAAAAAACAGGATATGTTCTAAATTGTAATAGAAGATTTTAAAATCTCTCACTTAAAAAGTAATATCGGACAATAGCGTGCAAAACAGAAATGGATGTAATGTATCTTTACCCCATTTCCCGGTTGCTTTGTGGAAGGGTGCAGGGCCGGGTAACGAGCACCACTTGGCCCCTACATGCTTTATTATTTACGGCCTTCGCCCTATGGTACGTTTTTAAGCTAAGATTTTATTGCTGCCCTATTCATGAGCTAAATCCACTGTGAATCTCAGCGTTACATGCTACAGTGGTTTTGTTTTCGTAATTTTAGGGCGGTTTCTAATTTACTGAATTTTGTGTATTTTTGTTAGCTCAAAAATTGAGATGTAATTACGAAATATAGTTTTCGTAATTATATTTATCAATAGAAGATGTGTTTTTAAGCTAGTGCTTCTGAAATTATAGAGAAAATTGTCTTTAAAATGTTTAAAATTTGCCTTTCATCGCTCTGGAAACGAGGCAATGTGTTATTGAACTCCGCCACTTAACACGCAATGTCTATATGTACTTAAAAATCTATAATTCGGCGGAAAATGAGAAATGGAGTGTCTTAACACTAGGTTCCCAGGTTCCTTATGCCTACCATGTTGGGTTTCAGCGTAAAGCTAACAAGAGAAAATTGTCCTATTTAATCAATATCTGCAATTAAACTAAGAACACATTAATTTAATAGCCTAAAAGACACAAACAACCCGAGCACGGTATTATTGACAAAAATATTACAAGCCTTTATTGAGCAGGAATCAGGGTAAACACGGGTGAGGCAGTAAAAAGACATGTAAGAGTTCACCCTTGTAGAAATTAAGTTTAACATCCCGATCGACATATCGCGTTTCGCAAACATCTAACAGCCTATTCTGTGTGATAGGGGCGTACGTGGCGTATGTAAGACGCATTTTATAGTAATTGGCTGGCTGGTTCGCATAGAATTTCTATTTTACCTGCTGATGATATGATGGAAATGTAGGGTTGTGAGATTTAAATGTATGTCGGGTCAGAGTACCCAATTTTCTTATTAACTTATCTAAAATAATCATGCTTAAATGTAAAATAATGGTGTTAATAAGTAAAAATAATTGTGGCATCCCTAGGAAGAATGTAAAGAAATACACTATATTTTCTTACAAATTAACATTATGATACTCCAGCGAATAAATTTCCCTAAAACATAATATAATTTTGAGGAGAGTATAATTGATTAGGGCTTGTAAGAGATCAAAGGGGTTGTTACAGAAATGTCTTGTAACTTCACACAGGGGCTAACCGAGCGTGCATTTCGGTGTTATTTTTTTATTCGAAGCTATCTTTATAGGTCAATAAAAGGCTTATAATTTTATTTTGCTTTTTTTTAAGAAGTATTTTTATTTTATCATCTAGAAATTTCGAAATAAAAATAAATACCGTCGATATATTATGATATATAATTTAAATGTAAAAAAATGCAGAGCCTAAATAAACATCATATATAAAACAAGCAATTTACGAAAAATAGAAAAACAAAAAAAAAGTTTATAAAATAGCTTAAAAAATATAACTTTGAAATTTTATCTGTACAAAATAGTGAATATAAAAATAGAAATACTTTATTTCATACAGCTGATTTGGTCCGGATGCTCTCGCCCTCGCGTTGATTGTGCGTGCTCCTTCGCTTTGTAGCTTTGATGCTACGACTGTCAATAAATCGTAGCCGCGTAGCGACTTACTTCTTTGTGATCTAATACATAGTCTTTTTGAGTTTTGACTGCTATTTTAATATATTTCTAATATTTGTTATTTTAGTTTATGTTGCACTAATCGAATATTTTTCTTGTTATTTAGAAAAAAAATCAAGATAGGCATTCTGTGCTGAAAAAATAGTATTATCATATAAGTTTAACATTTTATTTATTATTTTCCAGATTTATTTATCCTTTAAATTTTTTTTCCAGACAAAAGAAATATGGCGAACTTTATTAAGAAAATCAGTGCGGGATTTGCCAGCTGTGTATCCGAGTGTAACATCCGTCGATGTCCACGCGTAGCTATGTGACGGATATTGTGAACTGTTCTTGACTTTTTTATTTCTTAAGCTATATATCATATATGTATACGAATATAATCTGTGTATTTGAATGTTTTTAATCTGTGGATGATGCATCTATCGAGTGAAGTGAGTTCTACAACAAACGGGCTAGGGCATGAAGCGCCTCCCTCAAGTTATGGCAACGCGTTGCCGAGTCAGCCTTTAACGGCTGAACTGCTTGCAGAGAGGACTTTGGAGAGTCTTCTTGCTGATCACCCAGGCGAGCTGGTTAAAACCGGAAGTCCGCATGTGGTAAGATTTCATTTATTTATTTCTCAGAAAAAATCTGTTTATCTAAAAAATTTTGTTTTCCTAAATGAAATAGTTAATTCAAAACAATCAAACACCCTTATAGAAATTACGATAATATAGTAAAAAAAATATATTAGAAGATTACAGATTAAAGTAATAAAAAATCATATTAGAAGTCATTATAGTTGATAGTCAATTCTGTTTATTAAATCAATAATCATGGATTCTAAGCGGGCTAAGCCGCGGGCGGGCCGTTAGTTTATTAATATTTTCATTTGCTTTAACACCAATACAAAAGCCCGGAATTGAGTTCCGCTATTCAACATGCAACGCCAGGAAAAATTGGAATGTTTTTTCTGTAGATATTGAGTCGTAATGTAATATTATCAAAAAGTAGAATTTTATAAAGTAAATTAATCTTTTTAGATGATTTTATGTTTCAGACATTAAAATCGGTAAGATAATCTCATATAACGATCTTAAGTGTTTCTGCCTCAGGTATGCACAGTACTGCCACCACACTGGCGATCAAACAAGACACTACCAGTCGCGTTCAAAGTGGTCGCGCTCGGTGACGTCGGCGACGGCACATTAGTGACAGTGAGAGCAGGCAACGATGAGAACTGCTCCGCTGAACTTAGAAACTGTACAGCAGTTATGAAGAACCAAGTGGCCAAGTTCAATGATTTGAGGTTCGTCGGAAGAAGTGGTAGAGGTAAGTCGATTAAATATTTATTGTAATGTTTAGTAATAATTAATATTTATATTAGGATATTTAGCACCGTGTGATAAAACCCAATAAAGCATTTTATTATATTTTGTTCTGAGTGGGTTTTCAACTCATAACATTTATATGTGTGACCATCATGGCGCAATGGCACAACGTCTGACTGTAAGTGCGACGGTAGAGGGTTTGATTCAGAAGAATAAGTTATTTTTATTATTTCAATCTGGTAACAATACAGTCTTTTCTCGGTTATCTTTAGTTCCATCACTTGCGTATAGAATGGAGTGTCTTAACACTAGGTTCCATCTACTAATAAACTATTATACGAGTATATACATATATAAATATACTCCTGCTGTTCTACTACATTTTTTTTTTAAATAATTCAATTAGAAAGTATTTAGTTGTATAAAGGATAACACACAACATAGCCACTTAAGTAGTTTATATAAAGTAATTGTGTATCAATGGTCAGAAACACCTCAAGTGTTAGACGGCGCTATATCGACTTATGCGGAAGGCGATTGACCGGGTTATTTTGCTTAAGAATTGCAACAGAAATAAACTACTTATTTAGAAAAGGAATAAAAATTTTAACGTAGCGGGACTCGAACCCGCGCCTTCTGAAAACCGACCACGTACCATGAACGTATGGCTTAGTGGTCAGAGCGCCTGGTCGGTTTCCAGAATGCGCGGGTTCGAGGCCCGCTACGTTCAAATTTTTATACGTTTTCTAAATAAGTATTTTCTTTCCTAAGTTTGGAATAACACTTTAAAAATGCTTAAGAAATAAAGTACATTAAATGTTGATAATGTTTCAACTTATCTGTGGTTAAAAATGAAAATATGAATATAATGTGAGGCGAGTCGTGGGGCCCAAGCGTGTGAATGTACACGCGATAGGTAGTGTGTTCGATTTCTACTCGAGGAAATTAGACTAAAAGTATTAAAATAATTAGGTTCTCTCTGCCTACTCTGCTACATGTGGGATACAGGGTAAAGTTACAAAAAAATGTGATAATAATTTATTAGTTATTTGTATATTTCTTAGTTCATGATGGTTATTTTTACTAACTATCATAACTTAGTACTTTAATTAGTCCTCAATTAAAATTATAATATAAATATCTTTTTTCTAGACAAATTACTGACAAATCAATACTGTTATTTATTATACAATTTTTCCCATCCCCTGCAAAAAGTCCATACACAAAACACATTCAATATTTCATGGATTTAGTTCAAAACATATATCTGAATGTTTACGATAATGCAGACGTCTACTCATAAAAAAAAACGCCCTCCCTCGAGTGCGTACTCAAAACAAAGCAGCGCCTCTTGCTTTTGAATATTTCAACAGGTCTTCTCTTTGTTGAATATTAAGTCAATGGGGGTAATTGATCTGTTAAGACTACTACATTAAGGGTAACAGTGTTGCCTTAAACTTTAATGTTAAAAGGGCATTATGTCATATATTTAAATGTTGCTAGCTATTAGTTTTTTTTTGCAACTCCATATCAGGCTATTCGTGGAATAAATTTGATTTGTCATTTTATTTTATTAAATAGATTTCACAGAATCGAAATATTGTTATCTAATCTTTTTAATACCAAAACTCATAGCAGTATAGGCAGTGGGAACCTAGTATTAAGGCACTCCGTTTTCCAATTTTCGGCTGAACAAGGACGGAATTGCGTGTTGAGTGGCGGTTACTTAAATAATCGTACAAAAATATCAAACGAACGCAGACCGTGTCTCTGCTCCCTTAGATAGCACGCCAAAGCTCTTTGTAACCAACTAAGCTATATGGTTATATTTTGCTGATCTCTTCTGCAGTAAGACCTTAATACAGCTTCTATTGTTATTTATTATTATTTTCATTTCTTCGCCTGTCATCAAGACTAAAACCCGTCATTGAGTTTCGCCATTCAACACTCGATACCTCGAAAAATTCGGCGGAAAATGGAAAACGGAGTGTCTTAGCACTATGTTCCCTATGCCTATTTTGCGAAGTACGGAAAGAACTGAAATATATAAATACTTATTATTTTTCAATATTATTTAAAAGTAATGTACTAAATACTTATTTACTCCTAGTGTGTGTATAAAGTGAAGGTAGCGTGACATCGTAACTGTTATATGTATGTGTGATAGACCAGAAACTAATCGCCAGTTTAACTTAATACGCACTTAGGTTTAACCGACTTAAGTCTAGTACTTAGACGGACGTCGCACTTATGGAACTTCGCAATTACGGATCTCCTTACCGAATGAAAATGATACTCGATGTTTAACCCTTTGTTGGTTTACAAAACCGCATTCTTGTAAGACGGTGTTTGGTATATTGCAAATATTATTTTGATTAAGAAATCGATTTTAAATGTATATTCATGGGCATAGGTGCAAACTCCATGATAGTCTTGTGTCCACTTAAGAATTTTTTGATAACAAAAAATTAACACTAACAAATTTACAAAAATCTTAAGACCAACGTATCTGTTCAAAGCTAAAGCCCAGAGAACACCTGTGTTAAGACACTCCGTTCTCATTAAGACACTACCGTTTCCCACATTTCGCCGAATTCTGGAAGAATTGCGTTTGGATTGGTGAAACTCAACCACACGCTTTATTAAAATATTAAATATTCCTCCGAATCGAACCCACAACCTGTCGTATTAACAATATACATACATAACTAATATTATGAGCATTCACAAAATTTCAAGTTGTCAACAAGTAGGTAAGTTATTAGCATATGCGCGAACAGATACGAAGGGGGGAACACCGCGGAACTATTCCCATCCAATATTCAAACAAACAGAGGCACATAAAACTTACATGTTTAGGGGTCGAATAGAACATCAAACTGTAAACTCCGTCTCATATTCAAATAGGGGGTTAACGAAGTGAGATGAAGGAAGGCATTCAGTGAGCGAAACTCGCAAGTTTTACCGCTATTTCTTATAATTTATGGCTGTAGAGTGATTTATTAAGTTTTTTAAATTTACGAATATTCATACGCTTTTATTAGGTCGAGCTATAACTTTAAAATTATATAATAAAAAATAAGAATATGAATTACACGCGCTAAGTTTTATATCATCAATAAACTTCCCAATTATATGTAGATTAGATGACAATACAATATTATGGTACCATCGAGCTGGCCTGATGATGGAATTGGAAGATGGCTGATGGAATCTTGGACTGTTTCTAAGTAAACATATCGAGTTTGTGTTCATTAAATTCGTCTTAACAACGTGTTCTATTGAAAAAAAAGCCTGATTTCAGTTTTTTAAACTACTAATTCAATATAAGTAGGTTAAGTTGTTATATTACAATACTTACTATAACAAAATGTCTTTACTTTCGGTTGTACGCGCATTTCCAACTAAGCATTCTTTCTAAAGTAGGTCACGTAACCGATGGAAAACCAAAACGTATTTCCTTAGTCCAAACCAAACAGGGGTGACTCATTAACATTTCCTTAAACAAACAAACGCTTCTGGCCGGCGAGTGTACAAAAAACCAATATAGCTCTAAATGGGAAAGTGGAAAAGAAGTTAAGAGGTGTCTATTTGTCACGTTCCTTCGTGAATAACGTTCTGCTTTCCAATTAAGGGTGAGCGTTCTCTTTGTTTATCTTAAATGCGAGAAAATCTCACTCAAATTATCGGAGCAAAGGACCAAGGGGAGATCGGCTGTTGTTACGATCCGGTATAAAAAGTAGCGCGATGCTGACGGACGCGACGGGGCGCGGGGAATTTTTAATAAGCGAAAAATTTAATGAGAGTACCGTAGATTTTTTTTGTCGGTTTCAGCGTGTCAGCTTTATTTAGAATCTATGAGATCGTTGCTATTTTAAAAGGATTTTTGTTATAATTTAATGTTTTTAAAAGATTGTTTTTTTTACTTAATTAATATTTTATTTGTTATCGATTATTAATTGTTCTATCAAACTAACGCCAATGGTTTCTTAAATGCTGTCTCGTATTGTCATGGATTCTTGCAGAATGAGCTTGTCTTCTTCTAGCTTGTCTTCTAGTGTGGTGGGTTTGAGACTTCCAGTTTAACGTATAACCCTAAATATTTATAATAAAAAAATTGTCTATAAATATGGTCATAGACCTACATATTATATATAAACAATATACGGTAATTCAGTTGAATTAAGTACAGTATGGGAGATAATATGATAAATAATTATTTGTCCTTCACATTGCTAACGAAACTTATATATGGATATTTAATGTAAGACGAGTCTTGGCGATTTGAAATTAAAATGCCAATACCAAAGTTGGGATGCTCATTTAGTCATTTATTCTATATTAATTTTAAACATGAAGACCATGATGTTATTTAATGATAACAAAAAATCACTTAGTTTTTTTAATTTATGTGAGCAAAACTTTAAAATACCAAATCTATATTTCATTGATTTAAAATGCAGTTTTACCTAAGACCTTAGCTTTTGTAAACCTAATAAATCACTAAATTAAAAAAAATATTTGTTATTATTATTATTATGCCTAAATTTATTTAACAAATCATGATTAACCGTAGTATCCACAGAAATAAGTAAAAAATATGTCACAGATTAGCTTTTTAGGATACATTATTTAATTTGTACAAAAAGTACCCATTTCGTCCTTATTATGTCTCCCTCGCAATAAGCGAACAATTTACTGCGTCAGTAGTCAAGGACATCTGTTAATCGATTGATTGAAATTCCTTAGGACCGTCGACTTAAAATATTTAGAGTATTGTGTATGATTAGAAATGTATGTAACGTAAGTATAATTAAATTTATAAAATAAATAAATAAAACGCCGGTCGTGGCGCAGCGGCACGAGGTGTGACTGCAAAACCGACTGGTTGTGGGTTCGATCCCCACTCGAAGAGATGAAATATTTACTTAAATTTATATTTCCATTTCTTCGCTCTGGTGTCGAGGT
>DWQW01010212.1:0-12328 GCA_018249695.1 Heliconius erato demophoon | reverse complement strand
ATATATATATATATATATATATATATATATATATATATATATATATATATATATATATATATATATATATATATATATATATATATATATATATATATATATATATATATATATATATATATTTAGAATTTTGTTGAATTGTATTCAATAATTGCAATAATGTCAGCTACATTACGCGACTGTTGTGTGTTCGATTGTTTTCTTTTCCTCGCAACAAGGCAAAATGTGTCGTTAAGTTCTATCACTCAGTATACAAGTCTCCAAAAATTAGGCGGAAAGTAGAAAATGCGTTAACATTAGGTCCTCTGCTTTATATGGTATATAGTGTGAAGGTAAAAACATCTGCCTTTTTATAACTGGATTATGTATATACATCTACTTTACTAAATGCATGAAACTATAATGTAGTTTAAATTTATTGCTTATATACTTTAGAGCTCGGTGGTGTACGAGGTGCACCTCATTGTTCACGGCGATGGTGAACCACAATCTCTTAAGTTGACTTACGTTAAACTCTTACAGTATACTCGTACATATATGATACGAGTTGTCGTCCGCTAGTCTGTTTGCGTAAATTTTCAGACGTAAAATGGAAAATCCCGTTTTTTTTCGTTTCCTTTAAATTTCGATAAATTCTTTCCTAGTTCTCTCCTGTAGTCCACGAGCAAAATTCCACATTTTTTTAAATTTTTTTTATGGAAAAAGACAAGGCACCGGGCCACCGGGCGTTCGGATCACCTGATGGTAAGTGATTACCGCCGCCCACGGCCCCGTGCAACACCAGAGGAGCTACAGGTGCGTTGCCGGCCTTTAAGGTGGAGATAGACGCGTTTTTTGAAGGTACCCATGTCATATCGACCTGGAAATACTGCCGCGGGTAGGCCATTCCACAGTTCCGTGGTGCGTGGAAGGAAGTTCCTATGAAACCGCACAGTAGTGGATTGCCACTTATCCAGGTGGTCTGGATGATATTTTAACTTGTGACGTACCAAATTTCAGCGTTCAACGCCGTTCTGTCGGTGCAATCCATTGTTAGTACTTTTACTAAGTAAAATAAGTTTTACTAAGTAAAATATTAATTATGCTACCATTTTTTGGTAGTACTTAAAAAGCTTCTTAAAGAATAATATTTAAGAAGCTTTTTAAGTACTACCAAAAAACGGTAATATAATCAATATTTCTAATGTTATTTCAGCGAGACAGCGCCTGACTGTTAATGGTTGGTTGTTTATTCAATTCCCACTCAGGGAATGATTACATTTAAATTGTTTTTATTTCACCGCTCTGGTGAGATAAAGCGCGGCGTTGGGTTACGTCACTTTGCGCAGGATGTGGCAGGCGTGAAGTTGCGAAAACAAGAATTGAAAAAGTATTAAACTGCTGTTAGAATTCCGCTCGCGCTAACAAAAACTCTTGGTTCAGAATTTATGGACACGCTAGTGATGTGGAGCGAATTTTGATAGACACTCGAGCCAGTGAGAGTTTGTTAGTAATAACAAGTAGTTTAGATTGTGGATATTCCTTATAAAACGCTTATAATGTTTTTTATCTGTCTGGCAGAGGGAACTTAGTGTTAAGACACTCCTTTGCCCACTTTCCGCTGAAGTATGTAGGCATTGCGTGTTGAATGGCGGAACTCAACGCCGCGCTTTGCCTCGACACCAGAGCGAAGAATTCCATTTCTTTGCTCTATAAATTTAAATAAATATTTCATTTCCTCAAATGTCTTATCTTACATATAACAAGATTGTTACTGATCGCTGTTTGTACGTGGAATATAGAAAATGTATTACCGGGGGCATTTATTAATGTGATACAACTCACAATAATGATTTGTGTGTGCATTTGTGCACGCGAATTTTATAACGGCTTAACTTATTTAAATGCAGTTTTTACTATTGTAATTTGGCAAGCTTCCCTTAGTTTTTGTTATATTTCAATCGGTTCATAAATAAAAAAGTTATATCAATTTTAAGTATTTAGTTTAACAAGTTATTTTATGAAATTTGCTGACACTTGAGTTTTCAATGTATGTATATTGTCTTTAAAGTTATTACAATACGAAAGTAATTCGGTACGCGCCAGTATTTATACTTGTAGTAAAAAAAGCTATATTCTATTGTAGCCGGCTGTACACACTGTACCTATACACGAGTAACTCTGAGTTATTTCAGGTAGTAGATATTTATAAAATAACAAAAATATATTTATGCACAAACGTACATAAAGTTCTGCACTTGCGTAGTTATAGAGTCTTTGACTGACATCACGGCTTTTAATATCGAATTTATCTAGAGATATTTTTTTGCCTCTTACTCGTAGCAGGGTAGGCGAAGAAAAACTGAAAACGTAGTATTTAGACACTTCGTTCTCATTAAGACATTTCGGGTTCCCATTTTTCGTTCTAAAAGTATTTCGTACCGGACGGAACTCAACACCGCGCTTTGACTCGCGTGTTTTGTTTCCTCGCTACCAGAGTAAGGAAATTACAGTATTGAAAAAGTGATTTTCTCGTGTTGGTACCGAACTCACAACGTGACCTATTTACTTGTGCATGTGTGTGTTCTCTAAAATATTTTCAAAAAATTACTTGAAATTCTCGAACATCAAAAGTAAACTCACCCATCGCGTCTTAACAGTAAACTCGTACAATAACATAGAAGTATATAAGAATTTAGACGTATGTTGATGATGACGTATGGCTTAGTGGTCAGAATGCTCGCACGGTTTCCAAATGGTGCGGCTACAAATCGCAATGTTAAAAGTGTTATAGTTGCCATCGATCCCAATACCGTCGCTTTAGCTTATAGTCAGACACAATGACTTCCCACTTTGACGATATCATATAGCCTAAAGTTATTATCAAATAAAAATATTTCCAAAAAATGCTCCAAAAATATTAACAAGATGATGTTATATAAGAAACTTTTATAATAATAACAATCCTGTACCAACAAACCACCGTCGCCGGATGTGAACTTCAGCACAAGGTTACGTTATCCACAGGAAGTGGGCTTATTGTTGAAAATATTTGTGTAAATTTTGAATTTATTCTGTAAAGTTACTCTTTTATACAAATAATTACATATATACTTATATATATTATATATATGTTCAAATCTTAGCATTTCACGCTTTATCCCTAGCGAAGTAGCAAGAGATAACGGAACGCCAAACGCAACAGCCTCTGCATACCTTTTCCACCTCTGCCACGGTTATTAAACTCTTTATATAAGCCCACTGGGAGGTCCTAAATCTTTTACGAATTACCTCCAGCACTATAGATACTGTGTTCTCGAAAGTTAACCGAGGTCTCCCCCTGCCTCTTCTACTACTCTCTCTTCCTCAATGTATAACACTTGTATATGATTAAAACCTGTATTTTTTATAATTTTTTTAACTACTTAAACGCGTAAATAGGCTCAATATAAAATATATATATATTTTATAGGGAGCCTTCAAGAAGTATGTCGATATGATCTCGCGTGAGTACCGCCAGTAACCGCAGTACAGAGAATGTATAAAAACCGGTTATTACTCATAAGCCTCCTTCACGAATTGTTCATTTTATCGACGTATTAAGTAACTGGGAATAGTTGTATTTTTTTATTTTGGCGCTTAGAGAAGAAGTAGCCACAGGTATAATCTTGTTAGATTTACAAAAATAAATTAAGACCGCAATCACAAGTTACACTACGCTGAAATAAGTCGACGACAATCTCATCAAAACTTTTAACATATTTCATTTCCGTAAAAAACTTTTTTCTAAAACTGGAAAATATAAGTAGGCCTATTAATATTTACGAATAAATTTTAATTTAACAAAATAAGACATTCTAATACCTAGCTGGCGTTTGACTAGTCAAACCCCGATTTCATGAAATTGAATTTTGACGTTTGCCTGACCAAATTAGTTTCTTCTAGGTTTGACGAAAGTTCTTTAGTCAGAGGCCGAAAATTTTCATTTATATGGGCCTTGACTAAGACTTCAAGTCAGACCTGAGAATTGACTAGTCAAACCTAGGTGCGTCGGAGCATCGAGACTAGACTGATTGACTATAACATATACATAAACACATGACTCATTCTTTCTAGAAGACATAGCGCGGCATTGTATTCTGCTACTTAACACACTTTTTTTAAAATTGAACGAAAAGGGGGAAACACAGTGTCTGAACTCTAGATCCCCTCTGCCTCTCTCTTGCTATGCGATAAAAAGCATAAGTTCTTAAAATAAGGAAAAAAAGACGTAAAATTATATTTTCCTGTCATTAAGCTACAAAATAAATCGCGATAAAAGCATTTAAGTTTTAAAAACGACTCGACAAATCAACGACTCGCCCATTTTTCTAAAGTAATGGCTCTTTCTTTTAGAAAGTTCTAATTTTTTTTGGTGATTTGTGCGTGTTTTTTTATTTTGTGAAATAAAATTTGGTTTTTGTATTGTTTGTAAATATATATTTTTTAAGTTCACGCTATATCCCGCACACTGCAGGGTAGGCAGAGGAAACTTAGTGTTAAGACAGTCCGTTCCCCACTTTCTGCGGATTTCTGGAGGTATTGCATGTTGAGTGGCAGAACTCGACACCAGATCGAAGAAATAGAAATATAAATTTAAGTAAATATTTCATCTCCTCGAGTGGGGTTCGGACCAACAACCAGTCGGTTTTACAGTCACACTTTGTGGCCCTGCGCTACGACTGGCCTCATAAATTAATTTTAAACATTCAAATTAAGAACTACAAGTTATTTATAAATAGGCTTAACGATATATTTTTTTATAAAAGTGAAAAAGTTTTTGAAAAGATATTACAACTTTCTTACTCTACTTATTCGTGTCCAGTTCAAGTAGAAATCAAATAAGACATAAAATATGTCGGCATATGAACCATCCCAGTAGGTACTTCAGTTTAAATTGTATGAGACGAATAAATAAAGTTGTAGAACTTTATTCATATTTATTCATATCAATAATTTTGGGACCTTCGTGGCACAGTGTTACAAGCGTGTGACTAAGCACGAGAGTTGTGGGTTCAATCCCCACTCAGAAAGTAAAAGGAGTTTCTTGAAATAATGCTAATTTTCATCTGTCTATTTTACCATATACAGTTGATCCTTAACACTTATGTATTATAATCTACTGAAAATTATATTTCCAGGATCGCTACCGCAATAGTAGAAGGAATTGTGTGTTAAGATATTTGCATTTTAAAGACAAAGTTGTCAAGACCCAAGTCGTGTTGAATAGCGGAACTCAACGACGCACTTTTTCTTATTATTAGAGCGAAAAAAATGAAAATCTTAAATGATTCAATTACCTACACTTAGGTAAATTCCCACTGGAATCGATCGATCGATCGATTTAAACGTGCCACTGCTACGACGGCCTTTATTTACATTAAATAATAGGGTAAAAACAAATTTATTGTCGAAATGTTTTAAATATTCTAAAATCTGTTGAATTCAATTATACTTAGTAAGTGAATATTATTTTTTATTATCACAGTAGCCTTCATACGAACTGTTGGACACAGACTTCTCATCAGGATCGTCACGGGACTTCCTGCGACCTTGTCCAGATTAGACAGGTCGAATTTGGACTCGTTTGATTTGTCTTGACGAGTATTTTAAATATAAATTTGACCGATTGATTTAAACACATCTTACAATAATGATGCGTTAATAGGCATGAGAAGATTAAGATAAAGCTAAAAAGTAAAAAAATAAATATTAATTAAAAGAAACCTTTTTAAAAGCAACACAAAAGGTACTAAAATAAAAGTATTAATCACAATTAAAAGCTCACAATAGATATAAAAATAAAATATTGTAACTAAATAAGTTTCTTGGGCTGTACGAGCTCTTGCAATTCTTTGTGGTAGCTTCCTGTAGGACTGACACTACTGACATTTCTATGTAACTTGACGATTTAAAATTGTAATGGCCTGATTGATTAAATAATATTTTGATTTTGAATTATTTTTGATTATTTTAATAACAGCTTTTTTTAAAAAGCCTTTATTAATAAATATTTTATTAAATTTAATCTTATTTGTTATAGTATTAGTAAAAATACATATACACACGACAGAAAGATGATCAAAACCATCTTATCCTTGTAAGACGTAAAGCACCTCATATCCCGGACCCTCCTAACGAGGTCACGGTTTATCTCCGCATATCACACTACTTCCGACCTCTCACTCATATTAGCCAAATAAATATACGTAGATGTAGCTATACATACGAGTACATATGTATATGTATCTATACTCACTGACCTCACCTGCGGCGTCGTCCGTGTGGCCAGATCGAAATTATTTAATGTTTAGTATGTCACATGACACAATGTAACTCTGAACGCAGATTGCTGACCGATTAACGTGATGTGATATTATAGCCATTTAAGGAGGAAAGTTAGATTCCCCCTACAATACACTGTCACACTACTATGTATCTCTACATAGTTTAACATTTTTTTTTCTCTTAAGATTATGCAGTTGAATCTGATGATTACATATTGAAATTTATTCCAGAGGATTTAAATTGACTTAAGCCTCTCTACCTAAGTTGCTTTATGAGTACAAAGGCTTGAATCTTGGTTGTATGTTCGACCTCCAGGAATGAAATGCTATGTGCTGATATGTGAAGCTGCTTTCCTATTAGGTATTATAAATCTAGAAATACATCTCTTCTCTCTGCACTTTCAGCTTAGTAAGCAATAAAGTACAAAAAATATATAAACTAAATTATATACATTTTAAATTATTTACTAAAATATTATCAAAAGATTATAGAAAACCACTCTACATTTTTATAGAGCTTAAAAGTTTAATAAACTCCCTAATAGATGGCGCTACAACGAAATTATTCAAGCTATCGTTTGGTTCAGTTCGAAAGTATAAATAGATCGACAAGTTGTACAAATTTTAACTGCACCTAATAAGGTTGCGGGTTCGAATCCTACTCATTTTTTGGCGTGATCTTGATCTTTGTTGATCAAAATCACATAAAATTTAAATAGATAATCAAATCAGCATTACGCTGTATCCCGCACACAGCAGGGTTATAGCTATTATGTTTAGACTGTGTTAAAGCTATTTTTAATTGCGGCGTTGAGTTCTGCCACTCAACACGCAATGCCAGAATTCGGCGGAAAGTGGGGAACGAAGTGTCTTAACACTAGAGTTCCTTCTGCCCTACCCTGTTGAGTGCGGGATACAGCGTGAAGATGATTTATTTAGTTATTTTATATTTTCATCTCTTCGCTTTGTTGTCGAGGCAAAGCGCGGCGTTAAGTTCCGCCACTCAACACGCAATGCCTCCAGATTAAGGCGAAAAGAACGGAGTGTAACACTAGGTTCTCTGCTTTTTTACAATTTTTTGGTTGATTTTTTACAATTTTTTTACTCCCTCCTCCTCCTTACGTAAACATTGGTATGTAACAAATAACAGAGTAGGCAGATGGAACTTAGAGATAAGTTGCTCCGTTCCCCACGTATTGAGTGGTGGGACTATACTAACTAATATATACGAAATAATATCGCTGCGCTTTGTCTTACCAGAGTAAAAAAATAAAAACATCTCATTCCTCCACAACAGTCGCGCGGCTTCTATTATTTTTTTGATAAATGAAATATATTCTTGGTATTACTTCCCAATGTAATTGCCAAGATTGGTTGTAATAGGCGCCACCGCCGCGTGCTGCGCCGACAAGTAGCGCCAAGAGATGGACACTGGCGTGGTTGCGTGCGTTATGTATAGACTTAAGAAATGTTGACAATTAGAAAAGCATTAGCCACTGTCATATGTGCACACGTACTCGTATATTGCCATTATAAAATTATTATTGTTAAAGAAAATATTGTAATATTTGTAGCTCTACATTTTTTTTATTTTGACACATCATCCACATCTTTGTAGGATAATAATAATAAGAGAATAAAGAGAGTACAGATTTTAGACACTTAGTTGCTCAATTTCCACGCCGTTAATAAATAATCTCAGGGACTACTGATTTGAATAAAAAAACGGTTTATGCTGAGTGGTCCATTTACGGCTTTCGCGACATAAATCAAAGAAGGCAATGAGACATTCCACGGTTTTTCTCGATTTGCCACGTAGTATGAGACATTTACGACATAACCCAATTTACCTGCGCTCAGAGTTACTTCGGGTCCTTGATATGAGTCATATTATGTGTAACATATACATAATATACTCGCTCTTAGGTCTTTAGCTCTTAGCCAGTTCTATTTAACCACGGAGGCGAACCATATGTATTAAGCTTGACGATGTGTCCAGTAATATCAGGGTAAGCAGAGGGAACTGTTCCCAGTTACCTGAGTGAAGAAATGAATATAAGTAACTCCGCCGAGTGGGACTCGATGCTCGGTCGGTCATGTTTACAGTCAGACGCTGTACCGCTGCTCCGCGACGGCCTCGTATCTTTAAACTCAACACGCTACTGAATCTTATAACAAGATTTGGCATGTTAAACATGATGGTAATTTAAGACGTTACGGGTCGTCCCCGCGATCTCGCGGTCCCGGGAAATCCACTAAATCCCGGGGGATCACCGAACCGGTTTCATCGCCTATTTACATAATTCCTGTTCATCGACTTTGTAATATTTGAAGATTTTTACATTACTTTATAATAGTATTTTATAATAACGTTTCATCGATTCTTAAACAGCGCCTATTTCGACACATTGTGTGATGAGTGGCGGAATTCAATGCCGCGCTTTGTATCGATAACAAAATAAGTAGCTTAAAATAATTAATTATTAGTTATAATACATTGTGTTCCGGGTGGCGGAGCTCAACGCTTCACGTTGTCTTATAGAATAGAACAATTTAAATATATTCAGTCTACGTATATAATATACAGCATTAGTACTCTTATATAAGGGCGGATCGTTACAAATTAGATTTATTGCTTCGACTTCTGTTAATATTTGTTCGCAGCATTTTTATGAATTTCCCATAAATAAAGCAAAGATTTATGTGGGCGAATGCCAGTGTCCGTAGAGAAATTATACTTGTATATTGTACTTATAAAATGGTATTTGAATAACTGTATATACTCGTCTACACGAGTATAGTCTACACTATATCTATATAGTCTACACTATAGGGACAGAAAACTTTATAGCATGAGATGATGAGATTTTATTTCTTGTACAGACACACATACACACGCAAATAACTAAATCCTAGTGTTAAAGCCCCTCCGTTTCCCACTTTCAGCTCAATTTTCGAAACATTGCGTTTTGAATGGTATGTTGAATAAAAATATTAATATATTAATTACCATGAGTGGGAATCGAACTGATAACACACCAGCCACCACGATTTCGGTTATGATGACAATGAAATCATATAATATAATCACTTTTAAAAGTGTTATTCCACACTTAGTAGTAAAAAAAAATTTTAGAAAACACAAAAATTTGAACATAGTGGGCTTTGATCCTGCGCCTTTTGGAAACCGTCCAAGCGCTTTGACCCACTAAGCTATACGTTATCGTCAGGCTGCGTCGAAATTCTTATATACTTTCTACAACTTAGTTTGACCAACTAAGATATACGTAACATGTTAACATCAAAAAAATCCAAAATGGCCGCCGCAACAAAATGGCGGATTAGAAATTTTTGCACAAACTACCTATTATGACTATCAAATGGACATGGTTTTGAAACACAATACACCATGAAAAAAAAACATCTGGAAAGCTTGTTTTTAATTTTATTATGCCTTAAGTGACACTGCCTTGATGAGAGTGACACTTTTCACTTTATTCTGTAGTAGTGGAAAATTCCGTATTTTTCCTGTTCCCGTAAGAATTTCGTGAAATGGTCTGTTTTCAGTTCATCTACATTTTAACAATTTCTAATTTTCTGATTCCAGTTGTTGCTTCTGTGTGCTGTCAGTCAGTCGCGCAGTAACTGACTAGTGTGGAGCTGAGACCAAATACATATTGAAAAACTCTTAACTCGTTATTTTTAACTAAAATAAAAAAAATACTTATCTAAAGACGAGTCCCTTGAGAGACTTTAAGGATAAGAAATTGAGTATCTGAGCGTCAAGGACCCTCGCGGGAGTACCGGGAGCGCCTTGACAGCCTCGCTAAATGACCTCAACTTATAGTAAATGAGCTAACTTATATTTTTATATTGTGCCCCAGTTTTACAAAACTTGGTAACAAATGTGGTACAAAGTTTAGCCCCCCACCTCACTTTCCATGGACAAATTTCAAATAAAACAAAATTAAATATCCAACCACATTAATAGAATAAGGTAGTATCACCAAGAAGGCAGTTCCCAATGTATAAATAATTAAAATGACGTGATAAATTAGACAAATGTACATAAGACCTAATATTAAAACACGTCGTTCGACATTTTATATAAAAATTGCAAAATATTGCATGTTACGGGGCGAAACTCAACACCGTGTTTTTCGCTCTAATAAGTAGAGCGGAGAAATGAAAATAATATAAATATAGAGTGATTTTTTCATTTTTTTTTTAATTATTTTCATTTCTTCCCATATAATCCCCATTTTATGCACGTTATATATTTTCAATCTGAGCACGTACCTTATCTATGAAAGAAGCAATGTCAGTTGGTTGGTTCTTCTGCTATAAGGAAAACCATGAACTGGTGTCGCGGGAATACGCGGCGTAAATATAGATTGGTTATTGCAGTTTCTCGTTAGGTTTAGCTGGTAAAAAATGAACGTAGATATTATCTATATATATAAAAGGACTTGTGCTGACTGACTGAGGTAAGACTGAAATTTGAAATTCAGACTCTTAAAAATATTTCATTGAACACGTGTTTCATGGTTTTTAAGAATTCACCTTCTAAGGGTTCAAATAAGGGGTTGAAAGTTCATATGGAAAAATCTTTAAATCGCCACCGATTTTTATAAAAATTTAAATTCAGACTGTTAAAAATATTTTATTGAACACGTGTTTCGTGGTTTTTTTAGAATTCACTCCTAATAAGCGGGCGAAGCCGCGCGCGCCCTCTAGTTTCATATATTTTTGTTGTTGAGACATTTCACTTTTTGAGACATTGTACGTTGAGTGGCGCCTCGCCAACGGCGCAACCACGTTTCGCAACCAGTGTTGGGAAAAATAAATTAAATATAATTATTTCCTTGAGATGAGATTAAGCCCACGACGGTCGCGTTTACAGCCAGACGTTTTCCCGCTTCTTCCCAAGGTATTTTTAATATGTATTTTTTAATGTGTTTCTTAACGGGAATGAAGTGCTAATACTAGATGGCCAGGTTCCCTCTGCCGACCCTGCTATACGCCATAAAGCTAAAGAAAGGATGCGAATGAGGAAGCCCGTAACATCCCTATTATAGTAACAACACGTATTAAAAACACACCCCCACTTCCGGCGCGCGTGGTCTCGTCTCGTCCAGTCCCACTCCGACGTGACGTTGTGTATTTTTTAACGAGCGCCCAAAAACAATTAATTACATTTTTTACACGCGATCGTTACGAAGTACTTGTTGGCTTCAATGTTTCAAAGTTTCAGTATTCTAAATGACGTGAAAAATTGTGTTTTATATAATATAAAAAATACAAGAACATTTAACATAATTCATTAATTTAGGTCAACTTCGAGAACTTTCTCAGATTTTTTATTGAGTTTTCAGAATTATAAATGATGACCTCTCTGGGAATGACAACGTGCCCTATTAAAAGTTTTAGCATATAAGTTTTGTACATACACTTTGAGATTATATATTTTTTTATAAATTTTGTTCATATTTGGTTATTTTATGCTCGGATGCTTTTAACGGCTAGCAAAGAAGCCTAAATTTAGTTTAGGTAAAGGGGATAACAGGTCTCCTTTGAGTATTGCTTGTTGATTTGTGATGACACGCTCTGTTAGTGGCTTAGTCAATAAAAAATATATAACATTAGCTTCGAGTTGTTGTACTTGTTGTTTGAGAATATTAATTAAAATTTTAGATTATAACGAGAAGACAGAGCGTCTTGTATATTTTATATTATATGTTACAAACTGTTCGATATGTCTTTTCAAAAGCTTTCTTCTTTTTATTGCATACTTACGTATATACATCAAGAAAGTCTATATAAAAAAAATAAATAAATAAATCAGCTTCACGCTGTATCCCGCACACAGCAGGGTAGGCAGAAGGAACTTAGTGTTATCCGTTCCCCACTTTCTGCCGAATTCTGGAGGCATTGCGTGTTGAGTGGCAGAACTCAACGCCGCGCTTAACCTCGACACCAGAGCGAAGAAATGGAAATATAAATTTAAGTAAATATTTCATCTC
>DWQW01010211.1:0-12329 GCA_018249695.1 Heliconius erato demophoon | reverse complement strand
ACAAAAATTCCAAAAATGTTGGAAATGGATTATGTTAATTATCCTTTAACACCCTGGCAATTTTTTTTTTAAATATTTACAATGTACAGAAACGTCTTTTCTACAGATTTATTATAAGTATAGATTAGAAAAACTTAATATGAAGTGTTTTTAAAGCTCCACGCATAAGCAGATTGGGCAGAAGGAAACGGAAAATATTTTATTCCCTAATTTCCGTGCTATTTTCAAAATATTGCGTGTTGAACTGTGGAATCCACCGCCGCGCCTTGTCTAGTTACCAAAGCGAGAAATTAAAAGTAATTTATTCTCCCGACTGGAAATAAATCCTCAACCTTAGCGTTTGCAGTCAAATGCTTCACCGCTGCACAAAGATGGCCCTTTTTTGTTTAAAATATATATATTTATTTATTTCATATATGAATATCAACATTTGCTCGAGTTCCATAAAACTGAGTGTATAAAAATACATTTTATAAATAAAAAAAAATGGTATAATTAAACGAAGAAATACAAAGAAGAGAAGCTTAAATTTTATTAATTTTGAATGTACACACCGAATACTAAAAAAATATGACCTCACAGCCCAATAAGTAGATGTAAACCACAGAATTGTCGAAAAATTGAAAAGCAAGCGTAATAGCACAAAGTGAGTTCATAGTAGACAAAATACTTGTCTCCAGCGGAACGCTTGGAACGGTCACGTAAGTGCATTTGTACATTATGCTAACATTGCTAAGTAACTTTGCTTACTTTGCCTTATATGGGATAGTGGAAAGCGAAGGATGACTTCCAAAATAAAATAATATTTGTATGTGTGTAATATATGTGTATAAATGTGGTGAGGCCAGTCGGGCTCAGGGGCACACGCGTGTGACTGTAACGGTGGTTATGGGTTCGATTCCCACTCGAGAAATAAAGGAAAATCGCTGCGTAATCAAAATCTATAGAAATAACGTGGATCTACAGAAATGATGGCACAAAATGAACTTGTACGAATAAAGAAAAAAAATGAAAACTATAGTTTTTTTTTATAAGTTGTACTTCTCTTTAACCTACAAATCCGAAATTGTTACAGAACCCTCGGTGGGCGAGGCTTCTGAGGGGGTGAGGTTATTTACGGGTCCTTCCTCAAAAGGGAAAAACGGAAACTTCATAGGATCACTTTGTTGTCCGTCTGTCCGTCAGTCAAGACCATTTATCTCAAAATAGCGTGGAGGTATAAAGTTAATATTAATATCAAATATTGAAGACTACAGTCCTTTTTAGCACGCAAAAAATCAAATTTCCTTTTATTACAAACTTCATATATTACAAACTTTACAGTTTGAATGTAATTTTAAATGACTATTCTGTGGTTTCCTCCAAAAAAAATAGGAATATAGTATAATTTCTATATCAAGGAAGTTTTTTTGCTCACAAAGACGGACCTGTGCGTCTTTGCTGATAATTTTTGTTTTTTGGCACTGTCTGTAAGAAGTGTCCTTACAATTATAGTAAAACGCTATCGCCACTATCGTTCCTAGCATAGTGTAATCAAAATGATGCAACTTTTTCACTTTTGCGGCTATACGAGTTTTACACAGGATTATATTGTTTTCATTTCCTTGCTCTTGCAGACAAAGCGCGGCGTTGAATTTTGGCATTCAACACGCAATGTCTCGAAAATTGAGCAGAAAGTAGAGAACGAAATGTCTTAACATTAGTTTTCCTCTATCTTTGATAAACGGTAAATAGTATGAAGCTACTATCGTGTAAAAGGAACGTTGAGGCTAGACGATATCATATTCTTTACTGCACGACGGTATTTGTAAAGTATAGTATAACTTTCACTTAAACTATTTCTGTTCTCACAGTATATTATGTTAACAATTTTCATACAAATTGAATATTTGGGACGCTTGGACGTGTCCCAAGGAAATGCGGGTTCCATTTCCATTGCAGCCAAAACATATTTTTTTTATTTAAATGCTTTCTAACACTACAAAAAGGAAATTAAGTAATAAATATAAATATCTCTGCTCTCGTCCCTCCCCTATTTTAAAGCATTGTATGACGCGACTCAAATAAGAAGGCCTAATTTACAACTTATAGTAATATAATTTAGTTTTTAAATTGATTTGATGCACTCCAAAAGAAGTCGTCCTAAATGTGAATGCAAGATAACACGGCCGCCAAAAGAATCTCTTAAAATTAGGGAATCTTTTAACATTACTTTTATTTAAAATCCCTGTTGTATAAAGTACATGCGTAAAGTTGGATAAAACACACAAAAAAACACACAACATTTTCTATCGCTCTACATGTGCTAAAATAGTGTTTTTTTGGTTGAAGCCTCGGTGCTTACTAAGTGTTGAGACATTGCATGTTGAATAGTGGAACTCAATGCCTCGCTTTCATTTATTACCTGACCGAAGAAATGAAAATAATTCATTACGCCCAGTGGTAATCGAACTCATAACTATCGTGAGTACAGTCAGACACTGAACAGTGGTTCAGCGTTACGATGGCTCCTCTAAAACAATGATAAGCTATATAATATTAGTCAAGCAAAGTTTAACATGTTGAAGACAATTTACATCCTTCTACTACTAATTATAGAGTACGGTGGTGGCGCTTGAAGGACCAACACTTGAGATTGTTATATGTCTTGTATAATATTAAACTGTTTTCACCAAAACTTTGTAATTGAATATTATTTAAGCTCCTAAGCAATACATGTATATGTTTTAATATACTAGTTGTCGCCCGTAATAGATTACTATAGAATTGTGATTATTTTTAATTGTTATTAAATAACATGAAACATATATAAAAATGTTATTTACTATAGAAATAATTATGGTCATAAAATATTTAATTAATATTCAAATTATACTGTTATGATGAAAATACTTTAATTAATTACAATGAAATAATAGGCATTATTTCAAATAGGCATTTTTAATGTTTATTAAAATCATAAGAAATACATATATAAATATTTCCATAAATAATATTTTATAAATGTAAAACATTTAACTAACGGTCACGTTGGCAGTTGACATTTGTCTATGATTTGTTCAGTATAAATATTGGTGTTTAAGTAAGATAGCTTATCTTACGCGACCTTCCTCCATATTTGATACCGTGTGTTTCCGAAGGTCAACCAAGGTCTCTCCCTACTTTTAAACATAATTTTATAAAAATCCGAAACGCTCTGTACAAACACGTTTGAACACGTCTGTATCGTCGTAGCGCTCCCAATTAGTCTAACTATAGACATATGCAGTGCGTTCACTTACCCCCTGCGTTTCATTACCCCGAATGACCATATATTTATCCCATTCAAATTTAAGCCTACAAGCCCAACGTTCAATTCACGACATCCAGTTTTATGTTTTTAAAAGGTCTCTTTTATTACAAATTTTCACTGTCAATTTTTGAAACCGATTTGCTTGTCAGCTTTAATAAAAATATCGAGGGTAAGCTTTAGAATACATTACCTCTGTAATGACAGCCTTAAATCAAAGCGGGCTTTTCGCCTAAAGCTCCGCGTGAATTATAAGAACCTTTATATAATACTGACCAGTGACTATGAAACAAGGTAAACTCGGAATTTATGTAGATTTCTACACTGATAGTCCTTTAAATTGATTTGATTATTTTGAGGATGTCGTGCTATTTTCTTTAATATTTATAAATACCCATGACGATTTCTTTATGATACATACCTACGTATTTTAATTGAAGTATCTCCATGTTTTTTTCTCACATAGCAGGGTAGGCAAAGAGAACCTATTATCTTAACATTAATAATATAAAACATAATCATTCTCCGTTTATATTTAAACACCTCGCCATTCCAACTGTGCCCCGAGGGCCTTCATATTTGGACCTTCATGGTTTGGACATGTACTGATTTAGTTTTTGGTCAGTAAGATTGGTCAGACAAATTACTATGTATTCTTAAATGACTTCAAAAAGAGGATGGTTCTAAATTCGATTGCTGAACTAAATAAATGTAGTTTTTTTTTTCAGAAAATCATGAGGCCATAGTATATGGTTTGAATTTCAACTCGATATCTTCAAGCGTTCCGAAGATAAAGGCTCTTGACAGACAGACAGATAGATATACGGACAACAAAATGATCCTACAAGAGTTCCTTCTTTCCAAAAAGGGTACGGAACTCTAAAAACTTAATAAAAATGGTAATGAAAATAGTTCACTCCCTCAATTAGAAACGTAACCCACAACTTTTGTGCTTAGAGTCAGGCGTTGCGGCACGACGCGACGGTCCCTGATTTCCAAAATCTTTAAAAACACATCAAAATACCGCAACACCTTTGATTTTGTTACAAAACAAAAGTTAAACTGATAAAGTAACAATATTTGTAAGTTATTATTTTAATTGTGACATGTATCTCATTAGAGGTACCGTCTCTCTGTCTGCTGTAGTTTGCATGACTAATTGCATTATAGTCGGGAACGGGCGTCGAAATACATGCACTTATTTAAATTCGCAACTCGGATTCGGTCTGGTTTCTTCCTTAATTTTGGCTGATAAAAGTTTGGATTTACATACATACGTGCTAGTATTATGTATTTGTTTGTTTAACTAAGGTTGTTGTCGTTGGTTGTATGTAGATTTTGGTTATGACTAATTACTAATGTATCCGGATATTTTTAATTTTACGTATACATATCCTGTTGTTGAATATTTATAAGAAGATACAGACTACGATATATATTTTTGTATACAAAATCATCAAATGTATGCATATCATTAAGAAAAATAATTAACACATATTTTGTAATAACTAAGATACAGAATTACTGTGTAATATTATTTAAAGTTTTTTTTGCTTTACGCTCTATCTAACATATAGCTGGATATGCAGAGGGAACCTAGTGTTAAGGCACTCCGCTACTCACGCGCCGCCTAACTTTCGAGACATTGCGTGTTTAGTGGCAGAACTCAACGTAGCGCTTGAAATTGTTACGAGGACAATAAAATTACTTGATTCCCTCGAGTGTGAATCAAACCTACAATCATCACGTTTACAGTAAGACGCTGTGGATTTTTAACATGAACAGTAATCTAATCAATAAGGCCATCATAGCGCAGTGGTGTATGTATATGACTGTAAAGGCAAAGCTCTTGCGTTAAATAGAATCTCAGGTGAATGATTTCTTTCTCCGCACACAACTCAATACGACAATATCTCAATGTCTCTGATTAGGACGAGAAAGTAGTACTCTACTTTCTAGGAGAGCCTTAACAAGAGATTCTTCCTACAGATTAAACTGTTTTTTTATACATACGTATATAATTTGACAGATCGCTGCTACTAATTGTAGCTGCTACTAACTGTAACCTCTAACTTTTCAAAATTGTCTGAAAAAAATACCAACTTCGCTGTATCCCGCATATATGGGGGTAGGCAGAGTGGACCTAGCGTTACAACACTGCGTTTCCCACTTTCCACCGAATTTCTCGGGACAATGCGTGTTGAATGTTGTAACTCAACGCCGGACTTTTGCCTTGGAGCCAGAGCGAAGAAATGAAAATATCAAATAATAAAAATTAATTCCTCCGAGTGGAATCGAACCCACAACCGTCGTGTTACTGTACCACAGTGTAGTAATGTAGTGTTGATGATGTTTTGCCACTGCGCCACGACCGGTTCAAAATTTTGTGAACTTTTCGAAAATAGCTACAATATTATATTATATTTAAATCACATTAATGTAGCATACAGACATAATTTACATATATAGGAAGAAGAACTCTAAAAGGATTAATTTGGTTAAAAACGTTTCAGCCGTTCGTAGTTCAATACGTGCTCGTGCCGTATTAAGCTAGCTTAAGTTTTGCATACGTTGAATTAAGTTCATATTAAATTTGGTGATGAGCAAATAATGTTTTATTTTAAATAAAATAAAATATTTATAAAACACTGTAGATATTACTTGAGGCCGTCGTAGCACAGTGGGACTATCTGTCCTGTAAAAGTGATGGTTGTGAGCTCGATTCAAACTTGGGAGAAGGGGTTATATTTAAATTACTAGCATTTTCTCGCTCTGATAGACAATCAATATTCAATGTGGAGAATGGAGTGTCTTAACACTGGGTTCCCCGTTTCCACAGTACTACGCAGAAGAAGTATGCAGGAGTTGTTTTAGATATATAATATCTAACAGCTCGTTCAGTGATTATAGACTCAAATAAAATTTGATGAATTCTTCAGGGCACATAATTTTCAGTACATCGGATGATTAAAATTAACTGAAAATATGTCGTAGAGATGGTAGGTAAAAACGATTAACTAGATATTAGATATATCATTTGTCAATGCCGCTACATTGTGGTACACATCTGCTGAGTGGCTCACCTCAACAACGTTGAACAACAAGTAGCTAGACCAGAGGAGAACATGTTTTTCGTACTTTAGGGCTCAATTGTATATTCCAGTAGTGTTTGTAATGTTGCTAGAATAAAACCAGCAGCGTTACGATCCACTTAGAATTTAAAAGTCACTTATTTTTTCCCACTCTGTTAGACGCGCAACGTTGAGTTCCGCCACTCAACAAGCGCTGTCTCGAAAGTGGTACCAGGGCTAGTCATCAAGCAAGAAAACTTTAATAAACTACAAATATAAATTTGTGATAATTTGTGATAGTTAATTAATAATAATTTATTCACTAGATTGGGAATCAAACCCACAACCATCGCGTTTGCAGTCATACTTAGTTTCCCTGCACCACGATGGCAATAAGAGAAATAAACATAACTAAAATAAAATATTTTATTTATTTGATTTTACAGCCACAACTATAAACAAACCACAACTATAAACCATCGCATATACTTGTAAATTCCTTAATTGTCCCGCGATAACATCAAAATGGGTCCTAATTCAACCCAATTACGATTCAAGTTGAGTAAAATTTAATATATTATCAAAAATATATTACAACTATCTAGTCGGGGGGTGGCGCCGTTTAGTTTGATAACGTACATAAAGTGCGGCAATTTACACTAGCGCGGTGGGTACTATCTTTTAGGGGCAGTAGGCGGAACACTACACTTGATTTAATGGTCTATTCACAGATATTATTTAACAAGACACGGAAATGAGTTAAGAATAGAACACAAAAAAATATTCACATTTCAGCTTGTAGATGTTTTATTATTTGTTATTTTTTTTAGCTTTATGCTGCATCCCGCACATACCTAGCAGAGTAGACATAGGGAATCTGAGAACCTAGTGTTAGACACAACGTTCCAATTAAAACACTTCTGTTTCCCACTTTACGCCGAATTCAGGAGGCATGGCGGATTCAACGCCGCGCTCTACCTTATTACCAGAGCAAGGAAATGAAAATATTGAATCAAACCCACAACCGTCGTATTTACATTCGCATGCTTGTGTGTGCCCCTTCGCCACGACTGCCTCAACGACGACGCCCATCTTATTTCTAACTATACCTATTAAAAGTTTTCGTTGACAAAATAAACGTACTGCGTTGGATCACGCAATCACGCGATCTGGTATTTGGAACCGCCAAATGTTTATAAAATTAAAAGTTAAAGAAAAGATTAATGATTTGACAAGATAAGTGGTGTAACTCAACGTTGTATTTTGTCTAATAGAACGCAATATTCTGGTCAACATTGTAAAAAAGTTTATTTCTCAACTTTTTTACAATGTTAAACCAGTATATTGCGAAGGCGGCCTCATCACTATAAGTGATCTCTTACAGGCAAGTTTTTATTTATATTATTAGTAAGTGATTATAATTGGCGGATAATGGTGCACAAAGTTTTTTTTATTGTTTATTATATATTATACAAATATATGTATTGTATATATACATATACATACGTACATAATCGTATATCTAAATAATTACATATTAATAAATAATATGATCTATGGCGTCTTTGAAGTTTTTTTAACATCTAAATGCAGGTTGCTGGTGAACTAAAATAAAAACTAGACTAGGAAATTTGAGTTGATACAAATTGGTATATATCCCCATACAAAAATGGGAATTCTTTTTAAACATGATTTTTCCCTCAAATGAAAATTAAACTCATAACTATAGCAGGACGCCGATCACAAAAGACGCAGTCCTCAAAGTAAAATCAATAAAATTAGTTAAAACTAAGGCAAGCAATTTAAATTCATCGATTTTACGTCAATTCGTACCTGTCCTTTTTGTTGAATGTGTGACCATACGTCACACCCTCTTTAACTTATAAAGCAGGGCTGTCGCACTACCCTCACTAATCCGGACTTATATAGCTTATGTGAGATAAATGTTACTTGTGTAATTTAATGATTTATTGCTATTTTAAAATATAATTACGGTGAACTGTCGTGGCGTAGCGACACAAGCATGCGAGTGACCTGAACCGTGCAAGACGGTTGTGGGTTCGCTTCCCACTAGAGGAAATGCAATACGTAATATTTTTATTTCCTAGCTTTTGTAACCATTCAAAGCGCGATGTTGACTTCCGCCATTCAACATGTGATCTACAATGGAACAGAAATGTCTGAATGGGGAACGGAGTTAATCCTAGGTTCCCAAGCTCCCTCTGCCTACTGTGCTATGTGCGGGATGCAACATGAAGCTAAAAAAAAAATAATAACGATGACAACGTGGCTAAACTTAGTGTGAATAATCCTATCATTGACACAAAGAAGAAGATGACGGTACAGTAAAAAATTTGGGTATGGCGTTGTGGGACGGCGTTTGACAAAAAACGCGATAATTGTGGTTTCGATATCCTTTTAAGGCGTTCATAAATTTTCCCGCTATGGTGCAACACAGTGCGATGTTTGGTTTTGTCACCCCATCCTTAGGAACCCATACACAAAGCCTTAACTGACTAAGAATTGGGAATTCAGTATTTTTTATATATTTATTCACCTAAAATTATCTTTAAAGTTAAATGTTAATATTTTGTAATATAATGTAAATTGTTACACTAAGTTAAATTTTTGTTTCCCTTATTTTCTATAAAATATAACATGCTGTAATAATTAAGATACATGCAGTGACCGCAACACAAAAGCTGAAGTGGCTATTATTTAAGAGTAATCTTTGGAAGATGCGGTACATCACGGTGCACCAGAAATTTCTCGGACTCTACTAGTTCCTAGAAATTTTCAAATAAAACTTTTATTAATAAAGATGTTTTACCCGCGTATTTAGCTAAAGTTCATGTTTGCCTAACAAAATGTTAGGAATCTATAAAAAGCTAAACGTTTGTCTTTATCTTATATAACATTCTACGAGTACATTATAATTAGAATATAAAATTTAGTTTTAGGAGTTATTCTAAACCTTCGCTGAATGATAAAAACTTTCATTTCTCCTTTGAAACGTTTTATGAAATTAATAACTATCGATTAAAAGATCAATTAGTCAATTTATATTTATCAAAATATTATATTTAGGGTTCCTTTTAAAGGAAATACGGGATATAAGATCACTTTTTTGCCCGTTCATCTGTCTGTCTGTCAAGACTCTTTAACTCAGGAACGCTTGAAGGTATCGAGTTAAAATTTACCCGCGTATTTAGCTAAAGTTCATGTTTGCCTAACAAAATGTTAGGAATCTATAAAAAGCTAAACGTTTGTCTTTATCTTATATAACATTCTACGAGTACATTATAATTAGAATATAAAATTTAGTTTTAGGAGTTATTCTAAACCTTCGCTGAATGATAAAAACTTTCATTTCTCCTTTGAAACGTTTTATGAAATTAATAACTATCGATTAAAAGATCAATTAGTCAATTTATATTTATCAAAATATTATATTTAGGGTTCCTTTTAAAGGAAATACGGGATATAAGATCACTTTTTTGCCCGTTCATCTGTCTGTCTGTCAAGACTCTTTAACTCAGGAACGCTTGAAGGTATCGAGTTAAAATTAAAACCATATACTCAAATCTACAGCTCCATGATATCCTGATACGTATTTCTATATTTACTTGGAAAAAAGATATCGCCCTTTATATTGCAAAAGACGCATATTTCGACACTATCAAGGGAATCATAATTCATAGGGCACTTCCGGTAGACCTAGAATAATGAAATTTGGCAGCTAACATCTGCAGCTAGTACTAGTTAAGGATAAAATCTGAAAACTATCTCGCTTGTGGTTAAATTCTACAAAATAATAGCCTTAAATAGCAAAAAAAAACGCATATTTCGACTCTGTAAACGTAATCAAATTAAATCCTAAAAACTAATATCCTTAAAAGGGGGTAAAATTTTATATTAAAGCCTCTAGTTCAAGTGAGGTATCAGATGAAAGGGCTCTGACTAAGCTAATCCCAAATTTCAGAAAAAGCTCAAGACCTTCAATTTTTTACAGAACCCTCGATGAGTGAGCCCGACTCGCCCTTGTCCCTACTTTTTAAATTCGCGCTGTATCACGCACAGAGCAGTGTAGGCAAAGACACTTCAGTTCCCCACATTGCGCCGAATTCTGTAGGCATTGCGTATTAAGTGGCGAAACTCAACGCCGCGCCTTTTCTCGTTACCAGAGCGAAGAAAAAAAATTAGATTCTTCTCAAGTCAACACTATCAAAAGATACGTTAGTTTATGCTTAGTTATTGGTAAATTTTATGTAATTCCGGTTGACCTATATTATTATGAAATTCTGTACGAAAGGGGAACTTAAAATAAAAAAAAATCGTCTAGTACGAAGCAGACCCATCCAACGAGAGTTCTGTATCAAATTTCATGATTGTATGTCAACGGGAAGTAAGTAGCTACTCTACTGTTGTATACTTAAATTTTGTATTAAACGAAAGTACAAAAAAAAATTGTAATGATTTTTTTCTTTGACATATGTATCTATAAATTACCAATTTTAAATTATCTATCAATTACCCTTTTTTTGTTTATTACACTTAAAAAAAGACCCGAATAAGGTGGCTGTGACAAACAGACAAATAGACACGGCGAATTAATAAGGGTCCCGTTTTTGACCATTCGGCTACGGAATCTTAATAAGGCTTAGAAAAACAAGCAATTAAAAAATATACAGTTGTATATTACTACAAGAAAACAGCTTAAAAAAATAACGGCGTATAATCAAAAGGCACAATGAGATTTGATCTAATTTGATTTGCACAGATAACAAGCTACAGTACTCGCAGCCATTTATTTCGACGAAAACTTGAATTATTCATGGTATTTACTTAAATTACTCGATTTGGAAAATTAGTCAAATGTCAGATTATTTTCCTTTGCTGTGTTTCGCTCTGATTATTTTATATTGACGTTAATCGTTGATTTGAGTGACTTGGTACTTTTGTGAGTGATTCTTTACTCCGTATATATAAAAATCAGGTCAAGTGAGGGTTCAAAATCACCTATCGAGAGTTTTGTACCAATTTCATGATGATGAGCAGGTCAACAAAACGTACAATTTATAAAAGTTGACAAATATGTGGGGGTATGTAATCATTTTGTATGAAATTAACTAATAACTACAAATATAAGTTTAGATGTTTTTTCCCGACTGCTAAGGAAGGGTTATGTTTTTCGCGCGTATCTTGTATGTATGTAATATTCTTTATTACCTCATATCTCCAGAACCGCTGAACGGATTTACTCAATTGAGGTATCGTTAGATTTGTATTAACAGCCCAAGTGTTCTTAGATAGGTGACGTTAAAAAAAAACAATCATGGCGGCTGTGGGACGCTATTGGACTTAGTGAAAAAAAAAAATCGTTTCCAATACCCAATATGGGTATCAAATTCAAGAACTTAATACGACGATTTTAAAAAGGTATATCATGATTATCATTACCATAGTGAATTCTAACAAAAAAGTGAAAAATAAAAAAATATTTGTAAAAACAAAAACCCCGACTGCTTAAAACTAAAAAGAAAATCAACAAGCCCAATAGTTTATTAGGATTAACAGTCGGGACCTATAAGTAATTCTTCAATCAATAAAATCTTTACCAGGAACGCCGCATAATTTAAAGAGGTCCCGACTGTTAATCCTAATAAACTGTTGGGCTTGTTGATTTTCTTTTTAGTTTTAAGCAGTCGGGGTTTTTGTTTTTACAAATATTTTTTTTTTCTGAAATAATTGTAATTTTATTAAATTACTTTTACAGTGAGTTCTCGATTGCCAAATATCATAAATCCAGGTCAACTATAAAATATAACTAAGAAATCAAAAAACTTTATTGCTTCGAGTGGGAATCGAACTCATAACAGAATAAAACTGTAATTACGAATATAATACTCAATAAAATAAGTAACTCATTCTAAAAACTCATTAAAAAAATGAAATATAAATATTTAATA
>DWQW01010210.1:0-12330 GCA_018249695.1 Heliconius erato demophoon | reverse complement strand
GTTATTCACAAAAGTGATAGATTATAAAGATATTTTAATTCACATGAAACAAGCAACTTCACTCTCTTGTTCACATAACAAGGTAAACAGAGAGAAGCTTGTATCAAAGCACTCCTTTCTCCATTTTTCACCCAAATTTGAAACATTGTGTGTCGAGTAGCGGCTCGGAATCTCACGCTTTTTCTTGTCAGAACGTGGAAATAATAATAGTTCGACGAATGGGAATCGAACCTACAAATATCATACTTACAGCGCCATGATGTATGCGCCACGGTGGTCTTAATGATTACTGTGCACTGGTAAGACAAAACGCCGCGTTTGGTTTCATCGCCCAACAAAAAATTACAGACAATCTAAAATAGACAGAGAGCTGTTAATGTACATATAAATATTTCCATATATGTTGTCGTAACGCAGCGGTACAGCGACTGGCTGTAAACGCGACGGTTGTGGGTTCCCTGGGTTCATTCGCGGAAACTATTTTTTTATTTTCAGGCTCTGGTAACATAGGTATATATATAGATAATATAGTGAAAAGTATATCAATCATTCAATAAATTTTCCACACATTCCTTTATTTATTTACCTATAGGATGAAATGTAGTATCCGACTGCATTAATTTACTTCACAATTTAGAATGTTTTTTATTCTAATTTTAATCTCAGAAAGCTCCAGGCGGTATCTATTGTACTCATAATATAAGTGGATTGAAATCCTAAATAACAAAAATACAATATATAAAGTAATAATCTCAGTGATTCGAATGAAATCCCTCGATTAATAATCTCGTCGCCATCTCGTTTTTTTTACGCTCTCTCTCGTCCTATTACCATATTCAATTTGAGTACTGTACTCTTAAAGTTTATTGTAATTTTATTAACAAGTCTTGTTGGGAAATATTTTTTGTGTTATTAATTTTGTAAGGCAATTTTTGTTCATCAATCGTGCAGGTGTTGGTTGATTTGTTACAATTTTAAAACGCGCTGTTCATATAATATGATAAAAAATATTAAATCTAATATTATAATTTTATATTATTATAAGGCAAAAGCGTGGCGTTTAGTTTCGCCACTCAATACGGAATGCCTTGAAAATTCGGCGGAAAGTGTGGAACGGTGTCTTCCCTGATTATATATGCGAGATATGACGTAAAGCAAAAAAGTATTTCTTAATGAGACATCAAAAATTTTAACACTATAAATAAATTCTAGCAAGAGTATAAAATATTCAACGTAACATTTTAAGAACGTATAGCTTAGTAGCCAGAGCACTTGGACCCTTACCAAATTGCGCGGGTTCAAATCTATGTCCAAATTTGAATTAAAATCTCACAGGGCTTATTTAACTATTGCAAGCAATTTTTTGAGCAATTTTGGAGTATTTTTTAGGATTTATTTATATTTTGCTGGATAACGTTATTAGCAAAACATAATTGTTTAGAATAAGTAACATGAAATTAATAGTTTCGCCTTTTATTAAATAATCTATATATATATCCATTTTTTCTGAATATTGTTTATTTTGTATCAATTTATTTAGATTATCGTAGCGTAGGGGTACAAGCCTGCGACTATAAGCTCAACGGTTATAGATTCGATTCCCATTCGGGGAAATAAATTCATTTTGTCATTTCGGTAACAAGACATCTCTTTACAGCGTATTGAATTCAGCCACGCAACACTCAATGTTTCGTAAATTTGAAAGTGTGTGGAGAACGAAGTGTTTTAACACCGAGTCACTTTTCTATGAACTGGATACCACGTGAAATTAAAAAGAAAAACCTCATACTCGCAATACTATGTAAAAGGAACTGCATTAATTAAACTGATCTCGTTCCCTAGAGATCTAAATATGCTAAGTAATTTTACATGAGTAGTATATTGGCATAATTTAATTAAGAATATTAGATTAAAATATAACACTATCTGATTGAATTTTTGTACTATATTAAATTTTGTATTTACTGTTACTTGATCATATCTATAATATAACGAGATTAAATATATTTTTTGCTTATTATTATCAAAGAAATATTCAAAATTTACGATAATAAATAATATTTTTTTGCTGTGGGTTCGATTCCCAGTCGAGTTCGAGTATTCGAATTTCGCCATTCAACGCGCAGTGTTTCATATTCGAATTCGGAAAACGAAGAACGGAGTATCTCGACACTAAGTTCTCTGCCTATATACCCTGCAAAATGCAAAATAAAGCGTATAGCTAAAAAATATTTTTATTTAAAAGTTTCATTTCTCCACTTAGGATAATGATATACGTTAGGATTCTTCAAATTCGCATTATTCTAAATTGAATAATCGCCGACTTAGACGAGATTTTTTCTTTGAATTTTGATATAAAATCTCGTCTACCTTGTAATTTAAAAAAATGATTGATATACACAATCTTGGTCGCTTCGTATAAAGAAACATTCATAATAAAGTCGTCGTGGCAAAGTGGTACAAGCGTATGGCTGTAAACGCTACGGTTGCAGATTCGATTCCTACTCGGGGGAATGAATCATTATTTATAAATATTTTCTTTTCTTAGCTCTGGAAGATAGGGAACGGACTGTTTTAACTAAACACTAAGTTCCCTTTGCCTACCCAGCTCTACCTGGGTTCAGCATGAAGTTTAAAAACTGAAAATTAAAGAGTACATTTTATTTCAAAATACTAAATGTTAATATTAATTAAATCATTTAATTATAATCAAATCATCTTTACACTGTATCCCGCACACAGCAGAGTAGGCAGAGAGAGCCTACTGTTAAGACACTCCGCTTCCACTTTTCTCCGAAATTTTGTATAACATCTACCCATGTATAATAGGGGCAGTTGTGGCGCAGGGGCACATAGTGTGATTGTAAACGCGACTAGTCGTGGGTTCGCTCCCACTCGAGGAATTTAAATACATATTTCATAATATGTATTTAAATTTATATTTTCATTTATTTGCTACGGTATCGAGGCAAAGCGCGGCGTTGAGCTCCGCCACTTAACAATACCGTCAATCAATGCCTCCAAAATTTTTGGAAAGTGGGGAACGGGAAGGTTCTGCCTACCCCGTTGTGTGCAGGAAACAGAATGAAGCTGATTTATTTATTTTTTATTTATGTATTATTAGCAAACTCATGTAAAAGAGAGTAGATAGGTGAAAAGTGCTATAAAAGCAACGGAATTTTTGAAGCACACTGTGAAAGTAGAAACCAATAGGGCTAACAGCATTAACCTCATTTTGGAAAAAAAAGACAATAGGGGACAGCCTTCTTGTTGGAAGGAAACTTGTTCGAAATATTGTTAGTAGGTGATACATCACTTATTGCAATTAATTAGAATCTCTTTCCGAATAATTTAGAAACATATCTATATGTTTTATCTTGTTATTTTCAAAAACGTGAACCGTTTCCTAACAGTATAACATGTAGTACAGAGACGCCATGATAGTGGGTTCAAATTAAGCAATAAATAATATATATTTTTTAATTAACATGTAGGAATATATTTAGATATTAAAGTAAGAGGCAACCGCAACTGAAGCGAATAACCAAAACTAGGTTCATAAAAAAAACATATACGTAAAATGCAGTATAGGTACCTATTAAGTAAAAGTAATTACTTAAACAAAATCTCTAGAGAAATTAATATGTAAAGAGGAACTAGCATACTTGTTGACTACTAACAGGTGTTGCTGGTGGCGTTAATACCTCGGATGGAGTTTATCCGCTCGCTACTTTGTCTTTAACGGTATTCGAGTGTTAATTTAAATTCTATTAGTTAAAGGTTACACTCGTTGGACTTAATTTTTTCAAAGTTGAAAGGTTATGTGTAGAATAAACTATAATAGATAAATAGACAAAATGTAATAGGTAGGTCGATATTGGTATAAAAGTGAGGCCTTCAGGTTTGATTCCCATCCGAGAGGGTTGTTTTATTTTTATTTCCCTCGCTCTGGTAACAAGACAAAGCACAGCGTTTGGTTCCGCCACTCAACAAACTAAGTTTTCAAAATTCGTCGGCAAGTGGTGCGGAAGTCTCTCAATTTAAACGGAGTTTCTTAACCTTTTGCAATTGAGGCTTTTTCGACTTCATATCGGCCAGGCGCCGACTCGTCGCCGTTCGAGTGCACAGGGTTAACACTAGATTCCTAGGTTCCTTCTGCGTAACTTAATATATGCGAGAAATAGTATCAAGCTAAAAAAAATGTATAATCTAGTATTGATTTATATTCAAATTAAGTACTTGTTGAATGCATCGCACACACTCCACATATACGAGTACATAAGCCCCCGATCGTGTGTTTGCATCGTTTGTTCGAATTGTCTATAATTGCGTTCCATCTCTGATATTATTATAGAATCATTATTTCTGCAAAATAATAATATAATTTTTTACTTATCTTTATATTTATACTAGATGCCCAGCCACGTGTTGATGCGGTTCAGTGATTATAAAAGATTAAATTATTTTTTTACCTTACCATTTACTATTTCAGCACAAATAAATTAATATATTAACTAAGATGGAAATAGGTTACTACTTGTCATTTTCAATAATTTGAAAGTGACAGGTAGAGTATCGGAATATTGAAATTATGCACAAACCATATACCTGCATTTATGCATTAAATAAAATAAGTTTGGTGACATATGCACTCATTTTGTATATTTTTTATCAGGTTCACGCTGTATCCCGCTCACAGCAGGGTAGGCAGAGGGAACATTAAGACGCCCCGTTCCCCATTTTCCGCCGATTTCTGGAGACATTGCGCCGCGCTTTGTTTACGACATCAGAGCGAAGAAATTGAAATTAACTTAAATACACACTTCATTTCCTCGCGTGGGGATCGAACTTACAACCGGTCGCCTTTACAATCACACTTTGTGCCCCTGCGCCACTACTGGCCTCAAAAATACCAATATAAGTTTTATAATTATATTTTACAGTAAAATACATGTATCAGCTTCACGCTGTATCCCGCACACAGCAGGGTAGACAGAGGGAACCTAGTGTTAAGACACTCCGTTCCCCACTTTCTGCTGAAATCTGGAGGCTTTGCGTATTGAGTGGCAGATCTCAACGCTGTGCTTAACCTCAACACCAGAGCGAAGAAATGAAAATATAAATTTAAGTAAATATTTCATCTCCTCGAGTGGGGATCGAACCCACAACCAGTCAATTTTACAGTCACACCTCGTGCCGCTGCGCCACGACTGGCCTCAAATTCATGTAAGTTATCACTTTTCAGGTTCTCTCATAACTGTAGGTCCACGGGAAGTATCCTATATATAGGTATTGATTTTGCGGCAAATTTCATACAAAATGCAGCAAAATCGATGCATGAATACTCGTATCTTTTGAGTGTGTTCTGTGTTTGAAGAGATCGTAAATTTGCATGTTTCGTATTACTGCTTGGTGTCTTCACGCGACCTTGAAATAAATAGTCTTTACAGACGGACAACAAGGATCGTATAGAGATTTCACTTTTACCATTTGAGGTACGAAGCCCTAACAAGAATGTAAAATAAACTAATCTAATATGACAAATTACTACAACTAAAAGCATTTAACTTTATTTCATCTGCGATGTTCACTCGTCCACCAAATTGTTGTACATTTGCATTCGCTTAGCTTGAAGGAACTTCGTAATATTATTCCAAATGACGGATATTCTGAAGTCTAGACTGAATCAGAGCTATTCGCTGAAGCGATATTAACTTTGTCGTTTAATGAAGTATCACATTCTGTGAATATTGATGTCTGCATGTGAGGACATCAAACGATACAATCTATAATATGAATAAGGATACATGTAGGTACTACCTGTAGTAGGAATGTTTCCTATATGTTTTCGTCAGCTTCTCGTATCCCGCATATAGCCGGGTAAGCAGAGGGAACCTAGTGTTCAAAAACTCTGATCTCGAATTTTTGCCGATGTTTTGGTATATATATTTTTTTCTATCAAAGCCCACCCCCATACATCAATAGCTGAGCAGAGCTGAGTAGGCAAAGACAACCTAATGTTACATTTTTGTGTATTAAATAATATCCATATAAAAGATTAATCATAGTACACCACCACTAAAAAAATATATTAACATTTTTTTTGAAAAATTTTTAAAGTGTTATTTTTATACGCTTGTTAAAAAATTTTATACGTTGCCTAAATAAGCATTATTCTTTCCTGAATGTGGAATAACACTTTAAAAATCTTTAAAAAAATATTTAAAAAATAGTATTCTCTCTTGCCTAACGATAATTCTTAGTAATTATCTTTGGATAGCGGAAATTTATGAAAATCTTCCTACAGAGATACTAACAACATAACTAAGTTGTTACAAACGTATAAAAATTTCGACGCAGCTTGGCGAGAACGCATGGCTTAGTGGTCAGAGCGCCTGGTCGGTTTCCAGGAGGTGCGGGTTCGAGTCCCACTGCGTTCAAAAAAAAAATGTATACGTTTTCTAAATAAATATATTAACATTTTTCCACAAAGCTTTAAAAATATAATGGGAATATGTCACTTTATTATATTATTCATAATTATTTTTAAAAAAAATCTTTTATTTATTTAAAGTTTTTTAGTGTGCACCATAAAATGAATCAGTTAAACAGAAAGGTCATACTAAGTTGTACATAGTTTAATGAAAACGTCCAGCGATAGTGTATTTTATGAATACCGTTTCTCGTCAACGTGACACGTTCGTCAAACAAAGTGGACTGGATATAAAAATATATGCATATTACTTATTTCTATGTCCCTGGATTATTTATTGTTCTTTACTGCACATAAAATATTTAAAATATAAAGTTTTTTAATATAAAATTTGAAGAAAAAATCTGAGGCCAGTTGTGGCGCAGGGGCACAGAGTGTGACTTTAAAACCGACTGGTTGTGATGATTGATAATGAAATATTTATTTAAATGTATATTTCCATTTCCTCTGGTGTCGAGGCAAAGCGCGACGTTGAGTTCCGCCACTCAACACGAAATGCTTTCAGAATTAATTCTAAAAGTATACGTGAAAGCGTAAAGTGGGGAACGGAGTATCTTAACATTAGGTTACCTCTGCCTACATCAGCGTGAAGCTGATTTTTGATTTATTTATAGATTAACGAAAATACCCACAATTTTCCCACAAACCGCCTGTAGATGCGTGTTAATAAATAATGATATTCAAATGAATATTCGGGGTACGGACGTGATGATATGTGGGTTTTAGTAAATTAATGATCTCTATGATGATGTGACATAATTTATCAAGCTTTGTATTCACCTCTTTGTCCTTAACTATAGTAATTACGCGGAGTAGTTTAAATTCACTTTGCTATTGTAACGATCCTATCCTACTTACTTATAATATAAGCTGGAGGACTCTTTGACTTGTATATACATATATTATGTATTCACAAGTCAACGAGTATGTCACTTTAAAAACACAAAAGTGTTTAATATACTGTCAAATGTGAATGTAAATAACTTAATTCAATAATATTCAACATATATTTTATGCATTATTTAAAAAAAGTAGCATTCTGCATTGCATTTCTATATAAATAGTAACTGAGCCAAATTCGATGATAATTCGATAATTTAGTTAAAATAAAATTTTTGCTTTATGTCATTTTATAAAGATTATTGTAAAGATGGATGTGTGTTCAACTTTCAAGCAATAACTACGAAACGGATTTATATAAAACTTTACAGTTATATAGCTTATATTTACATACATACATCAGAATAAGATGTAGATTATAATTTGGCTACAATATAACATAACACGACCACCTCTCGACGTCGGTACACTTGGTGTAACGATTGTATTTCAGTTATTTTTATTTGCCAAAATTTGGCAAAAAGTGAGAATAAGAGTGTCTTCTTTCACATTCAAGAATGTTTTATTTTAGAAAATTTTTATACATATATATATATTTTTAATTTAATGCTACACAGAATGATTCATATCCGAAAAAATCTCGAAAATAAAATAAATTTTATCAAAATACCGCCTTAGAAAAGATTCTATAGGTACATTCATTTTACGCTTTTTAGAAAGAAGTTAAAAACAGAAGAAGTAAACTGAATTTTAGATGCCACACTCGCTACTCGCTAATATGACGCGTAACGGACGTTTTAGTTTAAAACCTTTTAAGTCGCAAACGAATACAAATACAGGTTTTAATACATTAGTTTAGTCATAGTGCAGTGTGATTTATTATGTTTACTATTCGAAAAATTGATTTTTTTCAAATTCACTAAAAGATATGATAAAATATTGTAACATAAAATGAAAAATGGTAGTGACTTTTATTTTATTCTGGAACGTTTTCTTTATTAAAAAATAAACTATTAATAATATATGTACAAAAACCCTAAAGATTCCACGCTACATGAAAAAATTTAAATAAACGTAACGATTTCGTAATTATTAGGCAATCCGTCGAAGAGTATTGGAAACGTTACTACCATTATCTTATTTCCTTCCAAATTAATTAAAAAGCCTAGGTGTAGAATAAAAAAACTGTTGTAGTTACTTATATGTCTAAGTTTCTTGCGCCAGTTATTCTTAGGTCTGAGGCATTAACTTTAGTGAACTGGTAGTAAATTATTTGAAGTTCAAAAAATTAAGCATGTAACTATGTAACTTCTTATTTTGAATAAAATTATTTGAATTTGAATTTATCGCAAATGATTATTTAATATGAAATTGACCCAAAATCTAATAAAATTAGGAGAAACTAGGTAAATAACTTGTAAATTTACTAATAGAAGTACCTATACTAAAACGACAATGGCGTCTTCAAAGATAGGGGTTAATCAAGGCTTGTTAACTTGGACCCGGCCGTTATAGATTAGGGGTCGGGACGTGAACCCTTAAGAGACAAATCTCATGTTACCAACGTAAGAGCTAACTGCTTTCGGCTATAATATATCATGCTTATCGAGCTATACGCTGTAGTGTGCCTTTGCCTTAATATTATTTTCTTTTTGCTTTCCGCTCTCCGCCGAACTCTCGATACAATACAATACTGTACTGTATGGCAGAACTCAAAGACGGCTTTGTACCGTTACCAAAGCAAAGAAATAAAAATATTAAATATTTCATTCATCCGATCGCGAATCAAACTCGCAACCGCCGGGATTACAAGCACACGCTTGAGCCTCTGCGCCATGACGATATGTTAACTTAACTGTTTAGGTATAATTTATAGTAAAATTATAAATTATATCTAAACAGTACAATATAATATTTTTTGTATCACGTAAATGATGAAATGTATGAAAATTATAAATTATGATATAGAAAAAAAAAACGGCAACAATATTTTCTCATATCTACCTAAATTATATATTTATAACTAAAACCTTAATATAAATCGAATATGACCGCGACTTTCAGGTTTTTTCTTATGAAAGAAACTTCCAACTTTCTTCGCAAAGAATTTGTAATGAAATATAATATTTAGTTAATTTCAGTCTTAGCTGAAAAGAATTTCTAATAATATTATGTTTAATTTGGAGTTTGTTCGCCAACTTTTGTGTTAAAGCATTACTAAACAGTGTCAAATTTCGATCCAACAGTCAAACAGTCTGCTAAGTCCAGAACTTAGTTCAACAATACAATTTAACTTTGTAAGCAGCCACTGATTTGTGAGATCATAATTTACTTAAATAATCATACTATTACCAATTATAAATAAATAATATATATTTAAATTATTATTTAATAATATTTTTATGTTTTCACTCGGTCACACGGCACAGCGCAGCGTTGAGATCCGCCGCTCTACCCTGCTATTCAAAAAACATGGGAGTCATTTAAAACAAAATTATATGGGTTCTATGATCCAATTACAAAAATATATTTATAGTATTTTTCCGTGTTAACAATCTTCAAGTTGTTGGGTTGATGATTTTTCAGTGTCAACGTTCTTTCTACAGCTGTCTTTTATAGTCGTGACTGAAACAAATAAAAGCATGTGTTTTATTAAATAATATATCAATTATGTTTATTTTATGTAGGTAATTGGAATGGGACCTCATCTCATTTTTAAAAATATTTAATTTATATACATATTTTCTTTTTTTAATAAAACTTGGTAAATGTATAATGAAACTCTTTATAAACTAAAAAAAATATTTGCATAAAAAAAAGTAAATATAAAAAATTAATAATAAAAGTATAATAATTAAAAAGTACTAGGCGGCCTTGTCACTGAAATAGTGATTTCTCCAGGACAAGCCTAAGGCGTTCAAAGTCAAGACAAAAATGGATAGGATGTGAGCAATACTTAAAAAAACGGAGTATCTTAACACTAGGTTCCCCCTGCCTCCACTACTATATGCGAGATACAACGTTAATTATAAAATCGACTAACATATTTCTTAATCTTTTCTCATCCCATTAAAATTGAATATAGGTTAAGATAAAAATAATGGAGTCAATCTAAATTAGACTACCCTACCTCATGTCCACTGTGTATAGCAAGGACCATGTCATAATCGTTAGAGCCGATACTAATGTTGGCGCGGCCGTCAGACCCGACTGTTATAGTTTTTCCTGTACATCCGTCGTCACTCTTTTCACCGGATATGACGTCACAGTATCTACCAGCTGGTAGACAGGTCTAAAAGTATGTGGCGATTAACATAGTGTAGTTAAATAGTAAATGTTACTATAACATTTAATATAAATATTGCTATTGATGACATCGTGTCGCAGGGGCACAAAAGTATGACCGTAACGCGACGGTTGTGGGTTCGATCCCTACTCGGGGAATAAATTATTATTTATTAATATCTTATTAACAACAAACAGGGAATCTAGTGTTAACTAGGTGACGCCATTATGGTCTAATTATTTAGTATATAAAATATATGAAATTAAGTATAGAAAAGAAGAAAATTATTTTCATTTCCACGCTCTGTTAACAAGACAAAGCGCAGCGTTGAGTTACGCAACACAACACTCATTAAGTCTCGAAAAGTAGGCGACACGTAAGGAAAGAAATGTATAAACAAAAAGAAGTTCAACTTTACCTTTAAATTCTGGTTCAAGTTCCCATTGTCATTATTAAAAGCAACAAAACCTTGGTCGCCACGACAGAAGGCAATCTGATTGCTACCATTATCCCACCAATCGTTGACGCCGGTGGTACCAGCGACATTGCGGAAGGCTACCATCGAGTAGATCTGTCGCCACCTGTGTTCGCATATCCAGCCGTTCCCGCAGGTGTTGTCCTGCGAAGTAAAATTATATTTTAACTTATTTTAATGAAATATTTAAATCATTTATAGAGGCCAATCGTGGCTCTAGGGCGCCAGAGTGCGACTGTAAACTCGACAGGTTATAGGTTCGATTCCCACTCGAGGTATTTAAAAAAAAAATCAGCTTTAGATTCTAGACTGATAGTCACGGGACAGTCTACCCGTGACCACAGACTACTACAAAGTATTCGAAACGTCGGGTTTCCAAAAGGTATAATCTAAAATATACGCAATTAATCCGGTTAAAATAGTCGTACATAATTGTTTCAACTTCACTAAATAGATAGAATAATACATTATGTGCCAACAATTTCGTTTTAAGTTATTTTATTTTGTTATATTTCTTTACATAAGGAGCATACAATAGTCCGTGAACTTACTTCGTTCAGCACCTGATCCAATTTTTCGAATTGATCTAATTTAAATCAAATATTTTCAATAAGGCCAGTCTTGGCGCAGAGACACAAAGTGTGACTGTAAGATCAACTGGTTGTGGGTTCGATCCCCACTCGGGGAAGTGAAATATTTATTTACATTTATATTTTCATTTCTTCGCTCTGGTGTCGAGGAACACCGCCACTTAACACGCAATGCTTCCAGAACTCGGCGGAAAATGGGAAACGGAGTGTCTTAACACTAGGTTCCCTTTGTGTGCGATACAGCGTGAGGTTGATTATTTGATTATTTTCAATTATACTGTCATTGACATTACGAAATATTTTTTTTTTTGTCTACCTTGCTAAGTTTGGGATACATAAAGGTACAGTATAAATAAAGTCAAACTAAGAAATGTATTTGACACTTATTTTTATGTACTTACAGAGTTAATAGAAGGAGATATAATATTGCCACTACTATCCATAGGAGGTCCAGCTTCAGTATCATTGAAGTCGAAGCTGCTCATCAACTGAGGTACACCATATGGATGAGCCAACATAAACGCGATAGCTCCTTTGTACTGCCTAGAGCGTTTGTACGTCAATATGTTACCACCAGCACCGTGGCCTCGTTGGTTGTCGTGGTTGTCAATGAAGGTTAAAGCATCGTCTGACGCTAGAAGACCCC
>DWQW01010209.1:0-12332 GCA_018249695.1 Heliconius erato demophoon | reverse complement strand
GCAAATACACACGTACTCACTCTAAAAAAGTACGTAAGTATAAAACGTACTTTCTTAAAATCAATTTCAATAATGTACATGGAAGAAATTTTTTATATTTCATATCCTCGAGTGGGAATCGAACCCACAACCTGTCGTGTTTAAAACCACATTAGTGTAATCCAATTTATTGTTTGTAATTATTTAAAGTGTTGATAATATCTATATTTTTTATAAAAATAATGCACTATACAGGCATTTATTTACAACAAGCAACGCGACAGCATCATATATTCGATTCTCACTCGGAAGAAAGAACAATTTTCAAGAGAAGTCAAGAGAACAACACGTTGAGCTCTCTCAATGTCTCGAAAATTTGACGGAAGGTGAGGAGTGCCAATATTAGATTCCCTCTGCCTATCCTGCTGTATGCAGGATACAGAGTGAAACTAAAAAATATTAAAATATTACATTTTACTTAATACAGTACATATTCAGCACCAATTCAACCGGGCCAAGATTCAAATCCAATAAAATATAATAAATAGTTACACGCATTTCGGCAGTGTTATACAGTAAAGAGGTCCTCCTCGGGCGCGTCGTATTAATCACTCTTGTTATACCCTGAGATAAGGCGATAAGGTCGAAAAATAACGCCTTCCAAATGAATTATGCACTTTGGACGTTACAAATTTACTGTTTGGCTTATGGCTATTAAGGGAGATGTCTATCTGTGATAATATACCGTAAGTGATTGGCGGTTTCACAAAAACTGCGGTGGGATTTTATAATTATAAAGAAAAAAAATATATCTTCTATTGATATAATTCTGAGGCCAGTCATGGCGCAGCGACACAAAGTGTGACTGTAAAACCGACTGGTTGTGGGTTCGATCCCCACTCGAGGAGATGAAATATTTACTTAAATTTATATTTAAATTTCTTCGCTCTGGTGTCGAGGCAAAGCGCGGCGTTGAGTTCTGCCACTCAATATGCAATGCCTCCAGAATTCGGCAGAAAGTGGGGAACGGAGTGTCTTAACCTTAGGTTCCCTCTCCCTCATCCCGCACTCAGCAGGAGGCACCCTGCTGTGTGCGGGATACAGCGTGAAGCTGATTTTTTTAATATAATTCTATAATGCAATTTATTCGTTAGGTGAGCCGTTACGGTACAGCGACAAAGCGCCTGACCGTGGAGCTGACGGTTGTGGGTTTGTTTCACGTTCACATATTATCTTTTCATTTTCTAGCAATGTGATAAAACACGGCGTTGATTTGGTTGGCTTTTGGTCACCACTCAACACACAATATTTCGGAAATGGAGCGGAAAGTGGAACACGGAGTTTTTAAATATTATATTCCCCGTGCCATGTTACATGCGGGATCCTGCTAAAAACCGTAAAATTTTAAAACATGAATAATATATGCAATCAGGCATATTTGAACTGATTTTTATTTCGGATTAACGTGTATAGCAAGGTAGGCAGATGGAATTTAGAGTTAAAACACTTCGCTTCCCATTTTCGCGAAATTCTAGAGGCATTCCGTTGAGTGGCAGAGCTCAACACCTCGCTTTACCTCGACACCAGAGCAAAGAAAAGAAAAAATAAATAATTCATTTCCTCAAGTAAGAATCGAACCCACAACATGTCGCCTTAACAATTACACGCTTTTGCCCCTGCGCAAGACTGGCTAACTGGTAAACTGTAAATAACTAATATTTAATAATAATTTAATAATTCAGCTTTACGCTGTATCATACACACAGCAGGGTAGGCAGTGGAAACCTAGGATGTTGAGTGGAGGAAAGCAACGCCCGAGCGAAGAGATAGAAATATAAATTTAAATAAATATTTCATTTCCTCGAGGACGAATCGAATCCACAACCAGTCGCATTTACAGTCACACTTTGTCCCAAAAAAAGATCCCAGCATTATTCGAGCCCTCGCCTCTTGAAAACCGTGAAAAAATAATCTTTTATGAATGTGTAATTAAAATTTTAAAAAAGGTTAAACTATTTATGACTCCCAAATATAAAAATAGGACTTACATTGTTTTCGGGTTGTAACTTTCAAAAATATTGTTCACATTTTTCTGTTGCTTACCTGTAACAAAATAAAAAAAATAATTTTATTTACAAGAATATGGAATAGATGAATGATTAATATATTATGCCAAAGTTTAAATCATTGCATATATGGACATTAAGTTCTACGATAGTTATTGCTTGAACACATTTAAAAAAGATGATGAATGAAGTAACTTAAATTTGATCCAGCCGGATTGACATAATGCCTGAATATTATTTAATATTTAGTATAACCTGAAAATGTATTTATTTAGGATATTATTAATAAATTGAAAACAGTTTTTCGCTATGTACCACCAATAGCAAGGATGGCAGCGATAATTTAGTCATCTGCAATATGCTTTTTTAAGACATACAGTGGCGGAACTCATCGCCGCGCAACTTTATTGACAATGATAATATGATAATTAATAATCCATCTTTTACATTAAAATAACCATATATCCATTTTTTTATTAAAATGAAAAATCATAATTCAGATCACCATTCAATAAAAGATGGTCGTGGCGTTTTCGCACAGTAGTCTGTACAACTGTAAACGTGGCGACTGTGGATTCAATTCCCACTTAGAACAATAAATTATTTTCATTTTCTCTAAAATTGGAAAGTGCAAGAACGAAGTGCGTTACCTCTAAGTTCCCTTAGCCTCCCCAAAAATCCAAATTCAATTGAATTCAAAACGCAAATCTCGCAAAAAGCTCTAAACTCACATTAATTGATCAGTGTCAATAATGACATGTTTATGTGTTTGGTGTATGACACAAAAAGCGAGTTATCAATTTTTGATATTAGAGACGCCGGTCGTAGCGTCCGGCGCCTGCGGCCGTGTACCCTCGAAAAACTTATATGAGGCTAGCTATGAAATGCAGTCGGATGCTTTTATAGATTAGTTTAAATATTTAGATGAAACTTAGTTTGGCCTGTATAATTCATTTGCATTGTAAACGAGATTCTGCGTTTGACTTTCCTGAAGGTAAAGAATATTTACATTTTCTCGCTTTGGTAACAAGTTAAAGTTGAGTTTTGTCATTGAATACGCAATGTCTCGAAAAAAAAAGTAGTTATAATATTACTCTCTCTATTCTTCTGAGTGAGAATCGAACCTACAACTGGCGCGTTTATAGTAGACGATTAGAGTTGATGTGACGGAATGTTTTAACACTAGATTCCTTTTGCTTCTATTTGCTGGATAAAGCAAATAGCAGGGTGACGTGAAGCTAGCGAAATTTATGATAAAATAAGAAGATTTTGTAATAAAAACATTTAAACTTTTTTTACTTATAACAAATGTTTACTTTTTTAAGTGAAAAGCCTTCATCTAAATTTTTCTATACTCTGCAAACATTTTGGCAAAAGGAATAACTAAGTTTGGCGTTTTAACAAAAAGTCGAATATGATTCAAGCAGTCACATAGCTGACTTTGTATGCTTAATATTTGATGCCTTCGATGGAACTCATCTAATATATCTACTAATATTATTTGAAATAACAGTTTGTCCATCCATACATTTGTTGTAATATATTTTATTTATTTCTCTTCAGTATTTTGCTAATAATTATGCCTATACTACCTATTATCGACTTCTATTTGAAATGAAATGAAATTTCAAATAAGACTATTGAAATTCAACGCTGTAATGGTCTATCCAGAAACTGAACTACAAAATTTCAAGATGCAAATCTACAACAGCAGCGTTTAGTTACGCTTATACCATTCTTTTCATTTTTGAAATGAAAATGATAGAACTTAGAATATACCATTTCATTCTTATTTCATATTTATATCAATCTCCTTTTCTAAGTAAGAATAGAACTCGCAACCATCGCGCTTATACATACATTACTTTTAAGACCAATAATTACCTTAAAAATAAGTAATTTATTTAAAGAATTTATATAAGCGGAGTAGGGTATAATCGTTTGTTGTCAAAATATCGCGTCGGTGTTTTGCTTCGGCGGCCACTGTCGGGATATTTTTCCGTTTATTATGCTCTTAATGTGACAGACTGAATGCATTGTGGTTTATTTATGTCCTTTCTATTGGGGGCACAGAACATGGTTATTGTAGACATGGTTAAAGTTACTGGAATGGGAAAGTTAATATTTAATTTTTATGCTGTATAAGAGTGTATTGGGATTAATCTAAGTAAAAAAAATAAAGCAATAATCTGGTAAATCATTTATTTTAATTTATTATTTTCTTATAATACTCTCACTTGAAAAACTTTCTCACTCTCTATATGGAGCTTATATTGATATTCTATATGTATAGTGAAAAAATGTCAACTGCTTAAGCTCGGCGTTGAGTTCGAACACTTTAAACGCTCTATTTTTAAAATAAAGCGGAGTGTCTTAACAGGTACCCTCTTTCTACCCTACAATGCGGGGAAATGCGTGAAGCTGCTAAAGACTATTCACACTTAAGCCATTAGTATAAACACAAATAAACGGTACATTGCTCCATAGGTACAATATTTATATTTTTGAAATAAATAATATTTTTTATATTGAAATGAATTATTATAAAAACACATACATATATATATTTTATTTTAAATGCGGAATCCTTAGTTTCTGTTTACTTTTTACTATTAATAAACAGAACACATTTCTATCTATACGTTTAAACATCTGAAAGTTTCACGCTGTATATGTAGGCAGAGGGAACCTGGGGACATACCCACTTTCCGCCGAATACTGGAGGCATTTTGCCTCGCCTCGTCTGCCTCGTTATCAGAGCGAGTCATTTTCTCGAATGGGAATTGAACCCACAACCTGTCGCGTTTACAGCTGCACCCTAGTACCCCTGTGCCACGACTGGTTTCAATTCACCTTCAAAAATCGAACTATCTTTAGATTACACAAAGCAGATTCACATTTTTTCCCGCATGATAGTGATGGCAAAAGGAATTTAGTGTTAAGACATTTCGTTCCTCACTTTCCGCGTTCCTTTCTTGTAAGGAACAGGTTGTGATGGGTCTAATTATATATAAATTCCATCAAAAACATAAATAAAGTATAGGCTAATTTAAATGTTAAATAATACGTCATATCTACCTACACTCGTGCTGAGTGCTGTGTTCACGCTGGATAAAATTCAAGCTCTGGAGTCAAAGCGCGGCGTTGAGTTCTGCAACTCAACACACAATGTTTCAACAATTCGGCAGAAAGTGGGGAACAGAAGTTTTCCCAGGTTCCCTCTGTGCAGGATACAGCGTGAAGTAAAAAATGTTACATATCTTTGCGATACACTAATACTATAGTGCTTTGTCTCTATCTCAAATTGGGATAAAAAAGTAATATTAAATATGTTGAATATGAATCTATTGTGGTCGTATAGTCACGTAGCCGAACATTGCAGCAAAAAACAGTGAAACTTATATGAAAATGTATACCCGTGAGTTTAATTAATATATATGTAGCATTATGCCATTTTTACGGTGGCGGCATTTTTGCGGCGTTGAGTTCTGCCACTCAACACGCAATGCCTCCAGGATTCGGCAGAAAGTGGGGAACGGAGTGTCTTAACACTATGTTACCTCTGCTTACCCTGCTGTGTGCAGGATACAGCGTGAAGCTGATTTATACCATTTTTACATACATATATACCGGCAATGATGGCGTGAAATATTTTTACTGTAATTATCTACACTCTATATCCCGCTCAGAACAGGGTAGGCAGAGGGAACCTAGTGGTAAGACGCTCAGTTCGTTACTTTCCGCTGAATTCAGAAGGTCAACCGCGTGTTGCCTCGACACCAGAGAAGAAATCAAAATGTAAATTTAAATAAATATTTAATTTCAACGAGTGGGTATCAAACCCACAACCAGTCGTATTTACAGTCACACACTTGTGCCCCTGCGCCACGATTGGCCTCAATCATCCTATTTTTAATGTATTGATGTAGAAAATGTATATAACTATGCTTTTTACCACACTTTACTATTTGTCTTGACTTGATTAACTTAAATTTCATGGCAAAATAGGTTTTTTTACGTTATTTTTTCCGCTCAGCAGGAAAAGTAGATGGAACCTAGTATTAAGAATTATTCGTTCCCCCAAGTAGGAATCAAACTCAGAACCGTCACGGTCACAATCAGACGCTGCGCTGCGGCGAGATCTAACGAAAAAATTTTTATAAAAATAAGAAATATTTTATTATAAATTCTAATACCCTATAAAAATTACATATCTAACTAATATACTTATACAATACATATCTGAACTATATAGAAAATTTCTTAACAATCTTATCACAGACAAATCTATGTATTATCAAAAATGTATTTCATAATCATATCTCAGATATTTGATACAAGAAGATATAATTTAAACTATTTATATGCCCTTAGCCTGGATCTCTAAACTAAAGTTTTTTATTAGACCAAAACATCCTACGGCCGTTGATTTTATGATAAGTTAATACAAATATGAAAGATAAACGATACGATACAAGATATAGCAAAATTGTATCCCTTTGTCCACACCGAGATATTCAAGGCAAAAATAACGTGAAGCCAAAAAGCTGTACCAAAAATAAATTATTTATCTTCAAAAAAACCCATTCACTGTTTTGAAATCATCAATCATAATCGACATTTCTTTATCAATGCCTCACTCGGGAATCGAATGTTGATCCTTTTTGTATGGAACAATTAGCTTTTGTTTATTGTACTGTATTTGTTTATTAGTCGGACGTTGCGCAAAAACGCTATTTTATTGGATTTAGTTTTCGATTTATTTTGGTATGTACGGTTAATGTTCTGGACAATGGATGGGTCTCTTTGATATACCGATATCGGTACTTTAAGTAAATGTTATGTTTTAGTCTTGTATCAATCGATTTTAAGCAATATTTTTTGTTTGGACAGATCTGATTTATTTAACAAGAAGTGGTTATGGTTAAGTTAGACATGATCACAGGCAGATCGCTATTATTGCAAACATCAAAAGGAAACTAAAATGTTTAGCTTTTCTTTTATATATTTGAACAAAAAAGGTTTTTTTTCTTCACTGATAGTGGAGAGTGGAGGGTGTCTTCAGTATGTTTTTAATCATAATCAGAAGAATAAATTTTAAAAAATCTATATCTATATATTCACCGCACTAACAAGGCAAGATGCGGCGTTGTATTCCGTTAATCAACATGCACTCGCACATCACAAGTGTCTTGACACTATGTTTTAGCTATAGCCTGAAGCTGCCTTTTTTAAAAGTTAATATTTTCATATATATAACAAGATTAATGTTACTATACTGCCAAAGCAAATCTTAAGATATCGATACGTTGAATAAGTTTATATAAAAAAAAAACAGAGTAAAGGGACTGCACGCTGTTCGTCTTACAATGGTCGCTTCGACCTTTGCCACGAAACGATATCGTATCGCATCATCTCAGCTACCGATCCGACCTATTGACCCTTAGGGTGTGTGAATTGCAAATACTACGTGGACTGTCCTATTAATATCTTGTAGAATCACCTAAATTGTATGATATATGTAAGCATGGATAACTTATACAACCTTTAAATCTGTTCTTCTGGTCGTATATTATAAAATTTAAGAACATGTTCGGTTGAACACTTAGAAGTCAGAAAATCCTGGAAAACCAAATTTCTATATAACACTAAAAAATAAATGGGAAATGGAGAAAATATGCAAAGATTTTTTTTAATAGCACTTTACTTTGCACGTATTACTTTGTGAGTGATTGACAGACAATGCACAGACGAAACTATTGGAATTAGATAGTAGATTTTTTTTAAATAATCATCAATAATCTTAGCCTACGCTAAGGAGGACAGGGGATTTTTCGAAGTTCGAAAAATTGACGACGAATTCTTCGTTGTAAAAGTTGTTCTTTACGGGAACTGGAAAAAGTAAGACTTTATATTTCACTTATATAATTTAGTGTAGGTAAATACTTATATAATTTAATAGTCTTAAAGTTAATTATATAATTTAGTATAGATACCAACCCATTGTTGATATAAATCCATAAAAATTTAAAAGCAAAACATTTAAGTACAAGTGCACAAGCTCTCCGAAGCATTAAGTGTTTTATGTCTATTTTCTTTCTGTCCTACATTTATTTAAAACTTTATAGTCTCCCTACAAACAGCTTCTGTTATTTGGATGTAAAACCATTGTGTCCTGTGAACAAGTATTCCCGTATTCATAAATAACTGATTCCGTCACCTCGTTTATCATGTTTGTTGTATATTGAGTACATTACTCATTTTCATTTTTGGATCTTTAGGTTCAGTGGTTAGCCTAATAATATTTATAGGCAGTCAGCTTAACGTTTTCCCCTCAAATAAGACGGTATTTAGAAGGAACTTAGTGTTAAAACACTCCGCTTTCCGCACAGCAGCAGATCAACTGTAACCGCGACGGTTGTGGGTTACATTTCCTTTCAGGATATCTAATAATTTATTCTCTGGCAACAAAGCAAAGCGCAAAGTTGAATTCCGCCATTTAAAATTGGGCTGAAAAGCGGGAACGGAATTTAATTAACACTAGATTCTCCTTCTCTACCCTGCTATATCCGGGATACAGTGTAAAACTCAAAAAAAATACATCACTAATCGAAATTCCTGTCCATACAACAATGTATCGATTTTAAAATATAACATCTTAATGAGACACTATAATGTAACAACCTGGCAAAAATATAATGCTAAGATGTCCTGAAAAACTGTCGATCGTCGATATAAATCATGCTTTGACGGCTCTTATGATACATCGCCTCGTGCTTTAATAGCGATACAATTCACCTGTCGTATAATTTTTAATTGGTTTTTCAAAACTTTGAAGTATATATATCGGGAATCTATTAAAAATTCATATTTTGAAGCCATTATTATACTGTAAGCGCGACAGTTCTGAGTTTGATTGTCATTCGGCGGAATGTATTTATTTAATATCTTCGGTATGGTAACAAGGCTGAATGTTTCACTACTCAACATGCAAAATCTCGAAATATAGGCAGTGCGAAAGGAATATCCTAACACTAGATTCTCTCCGCATACCCTGCTATATGTAGAAGAACAAACTTAGTCAATTGTTAAAATGGAAATAAAAAAGGACATATTTTCTACCAAAAAGAACTAACTAAAAATCTTTATTTCTTATATTAATTAAACTTTCAACTATCAAGTATTACAATTATAATTCTTAATTATCACTTTTTAGTCTATACAATTTAAATTGCAGAATAAAGTGTTTAATTCATTCTAGACGATGTCAATATAAATGAAAATAATTCAAAAAACGATATGAAATTTCTTATATTATTATTAACAAGAACTGGCACAAGAGAACCCGATATTGTTTCATTTATTCATGTAGATGATTAAGTAACAAAATATCATATTTACATTATAAATTCACGTCATCTTTAACGTCCAAACGTTCCCCTTTCATTCAGCGGACGGTGTTTTTGCACACAAACAAACACACAAATCATGATTATCGTTCGATGTGACAAATGATTGATCACTAGCGACTACCATTATATTGGACAAAGGTAAATAACTAATGTGCTATAGAAACCACGCTCTTAAAGCAACGGAAGAGACCTTCAAAAATCATATAAAATCATATAAACAAAAAGATTTGAAATATGAATAAGTTCTTAAAGAATGAAATAAGGAACGAAAAACTGTACCGATTTTGATGTTAATAGCTCTAAATGAATAGCCGATGTTGCGATAACACTTGATTCATACGTTACTTGTATAAGGTAGGTAAGATATAAGAAAAATCGTACATTTCTGTGTCGGTCTTTGCGAATTGTAATTCATGAAATGTACATATAATTGCGTTTGGCAAATCAGTATTGAATATTTTTATTGACAATAGACAAAGCTTTTTTTAAAATTGAGTCACTTAGAAAATTCTATTTTATTTTATCATTTAAAAAAAATATAAAACTTGTAAGGAAGAATGACAGGTTTCGTATTTAACTAATTTTTTTATATCACAAAAGATATAATAAGAGCATTTTAAATTTGGTTAGGGAGAAAGAGGAGCTCGATGGTGAGTGTTAATGATTTTTTAAGGCTCCCCTCAAGCCTACACTTGGCTCGCAAGCTAAGCTCTGCTTCTGGCTCTGCCTTCATTTATGTAGATGTTTTCTCATATCAATATAATCGGATTTTCTTTTTATTACTTAGTAATGAAAAACAATAACTGCTTAATTTAAGTATATTTTTTTATAATTAACTTCCCATATCGTCTAAGTATTTGTAACCTTTCAATAAGAAACTGATTTTTTGATTTTCCAATGGGAATCTGGTGTTAAGACACTACGTTCCCTTTCGTTTCCCACTTCCACCCATAAAGAAACAGATATTTTCTATAAACAAGTTATTTTTTTATAAAGCCGTGCATGTTCCATTCTTTTTAAGAAACAGATATTTTCATATCCTTAATTAAATTATTTTCACTTTCTTTTATCTGTGAAAGGTTGAACCACACCAAGCCCGATGTTAAGCGTTGATATTTCTATTCTGTAGAGTTATAGTCTCGCAGTCTTTAACTCTACAAAATAGGAATTATTTTAAGACTTGTCACCCGCAAATTTGTTGTCGTGGACTTTAAGATGTAATTCACGCATTCACACCAAAACTCGTTTGTGTATTTTTTTTAAAGAGTAAGATTTTTATATATACACAACAATACTTTTAAAAAAATATGTGGAGTTTTTAAGATTCTATTACAATAATTTCATGCAAAAAGCTAATCTATTGCAATAAACCAATAAGAGACCTAAGTTGATACTTGAAAAATATGCTTATATTGTAAAACCAAACATTCTTAGTCCATCATTGATTGATTTATACAAACATACATATATTTCTACTAAACTATAGTTAGGTACAGACAGTGACAGGACAGACTCCGTGTTATCTGCCAACTTGTGTGGTCCTTACGGAGAGCCACAAAAACCTATCGATTCGCTTTTTGCTGCCGACCAATAATGAAAATACCGACCTAAATACAAAATTCCATACAAAATCAACCTTATATCAATATAATATACGGAATTACATCAGAGATAAAACTTTCAACTTGTCAATTGATTTAAAAAAAAAATATATAATTGCTATAGGAACTGTCAATTTGGAATGATTTCGTCGCAACGACTAATACAGAAGGCAAGGATATCGTGATTAATGACTATATATACATTTTATATCAAGAATGTAAGGTCTTCACTAAAAAAGACCTCCCTGCTCGTTATATATGACTATTCATTGGATATTGTTTCATCAATTGTGGCTTAATAATATATACTTGAGCGGTAAGCTTTTAAAGTAACGTGCCTCAAAGGAAGGAGGCGTCGCAGCGTGAGATGGTAATGTATAAAAAATTAACAATCACCGTACATATGGGGAATTGATAAAATATCGATGGAAAAAGTGTCTTGGGTAAAACGCCAGACAGATTATAAATATCAGGTGTTCTGTTTAAATTTAATTATATATTTATTTTTAATGTACTGTAATAAGTTACTTAAGTTTTGAGAAATATCAATGGTGGTAGAGTAGGTAAAGTTACCTAAAAAGCAAAGCTTACATATACTAGCTAAAAAGTGAAAAAATATAATTGTTAATAATACGTGTAGTTAATATAATTGATTTACGATATTTATTACTTTAAGGGCAACAATGAGAAACGCGGCGTTGAGTTCCACCATTAGTGTCTTAACGCTAGATTCAGTCTGCCTACCTAGCTAGCTAAAAATTTTTAAAGCTAAAAAACATCTAGAATTCTTAAAGGAACTCTAAAATTTCCACATATTCTTTCAACTTATTAAATCACAGCTTTCTCTAATGAGAGCAGCCGGGGTGAACGCAGCAGGTCGGAAGATATCCCTACACGATTACATACATACATATGTATTATATGTACGTTGAATCGTAAAAAGAAAATAATTATAATTTTGAACGAATTTAATTTAAAGTATCAACGTTTAAAATGTTTTATAAAATATATTTTTTGTTAAGTATGTTTTACTTACAGTCTAAAGCAAAAAAAACGATGATATTATAAGTTACAGCACTCAGCAATGCGCGTTAAGTGGCGGAGCTCAACGCCGCGTTCTAGCGTTCCAGAGAAGAGAAATAAAAATAATTTATTCAGGGCATCAATCTCACAATCATAGCGTTTATATTGAAAAACATTGTCCCACTGCGTCACGATGGCTTCATCATATGACAATTTGTAATCATGCATTTTTTTACTACTACTAATAGAAG
>DWQW01010208.1:0-12333 GCA_018249695.1 Heliconius erato demophoon | reverse complement strand
TCTCCAAAAACGAGTTACGAAAAACATTAATTAAAGGTGATTGCGGCAGGATTTTTTTGGGCAACCCTAGTGTAATCTATTCTACTATCATGTATCATTCTTAAATATAAGTTTCATTAGAAAATCAAATCCCTACAGTTTTAAACGATGGGATCTCCACCTATAAAGAAACACTAAATCGATAGATATTTTATTCACTTCAATCTCCATTCATAGCATGTTAAGTGGCGGAACTCAACGCCGGAACTTGCCTCATAACCATTGCGTTTGCAAATAAACATTATCCCACTGCTTTAAGACGGCGTATAACGATATAGGGATTAAATAAAAGTCTTATAGTTAACCACAGATAAAATATAGGTATATTTTCCATATTACAAAGAAAATATAATCATCATAAATGTAATAGATTAAAATAATAATATTTTTTTTTATTTGTGCACTACTTATATAAAAATATAAAAGGTGTACAAAAAAAAGAATAATTGAAGTAGAATTACAAGCAATTGAAAGAAAAAACAAATTAATTATATTCTATTACAAACTAATTTAGTTACTATTTGGTGTAATACTTTGTAGATATTATTTAAATTAGTATATTGATAGAGGCCGTCGTGGCTCGTGGCGCAGGGGCTCATATAGACTGTAAACGTCACAGTTGTGGGTTCAATTCGTACTCGGAAGAATGATATATTTATTTCCTCGCTATGGTAACGTGGCAAAAGTGTGGCGTTGAATTCCGCCACTCAACACGCTTTGCCTCGAGAATTCGCCAAAAAGCGGCAGTGTTTGAATGACAACGGAGTGTCTTAGGTTTCCAGGTTCCCTTTACCTTCACTGCTATGTGCGAGATATAGCGTGAAGGGAAAACAGAAAGAAAATTTTATTGGTAAACAATATTAATATAAAATCTTAATATCTATAAAATTAGAAACTAGTAAACGAAATATTAGTAATAAGACTTATTTAATTAACAAAGTAATGCTAGAAAGAGAGATATAGAAAAGAAAAGAGACATATAGATTCATAAATATTTATTTATTATATAACTACGACATTAATTATTATTATAAAAAAATTGTATACAAAAAATTATCTAAAGGCATTTTCATAAGCAATTGACAAGTTTCGTTATTTATTTATCTAGAAAAGTCCATATTTTTTTTCATATTAAAACATTTATCTTTGAAAATTGAATATCCTCTTTTTAAAATTGGTCAAAATGAAGATAACCAATATATAATATGCAGTTATCAAATATGAAAAATGATTGTAAAAGTAAATTATTAGTCAAATGCAATACAATTTATAGTTCTAATGATTCGATTTACGCAAAGAGCAATATTCTTCTAAAAAGTATATGTCTAATCTAAAAAGAACGTGTAAGTGCTTTATTTCTAAATTCTTTTGGCGTAAAATATTATAATACATATATAAGATAGACCGTCGTGACGCAGGGGCACAAGCGTGTGAATGTAAACGCGACGATTGTATGTTCCATTCCCGCTCAGGGGAATGAAATATTTAATATTTTCATTTTCTTGCTCAGGTAACAAGGCAATGCGCGATCCCCTCAACACATAATGCTTAGAAAATTCGGCGGAAAGTGAAGTGTGGTAAATTTAAATATGATTAACATATTTTTATATACTAATCATTATCATTAATATGATTAATTTATCTTCACACTGTTTCCCAAACATAGAAGAGTACGCAGTGAGAGCCTAGGAACCTAGTGTTCCACACTTACACTCCATTCGCCATCAAGGCACATCCATTCTACGCTTTCCGCGTGTTTTGCGTGTTGAATTACTGATTTTATCTTAGCTAATTTCATGAATTGCAAAGCTTACAGTAGAGCCTTGTTTCGTCAGAACGAGGTAACGGCAAATCACAATCAAATGCTGACCGAATGCGGCACGACGGTTTTATTACATATAAATGTTTATACATAAAATATTATAAATGGTAATAAATATCGATAGACAAACAGATACAGAAGATAGAGGAGCTCATTTTCAACAAATTTTTATACCTCAGAAATATTATTGTATAAGACCAATAGACGGTAAAAAACGCACAAAATAAAGATTCTTAAGTATTTTAAAGAAAATATAGAAAGAAAGAAATAGACAAAAATGGCCATTATCTCAATTAAAAATAAAAAAAAAGGACTGACTACATAAAGTAAATTACTAAGTCAATTAACACTCGTGCCATCAAGAGAAATCCAACAAATCCAATCAACAAATTAACCGACATACTTACATACATACATACGTGCTACAAACATAAGCCTCCTTTTGCTTTGCCAAAATCGGATAACAACAGTGAAACTTCCGATCATACTATATGGAGGAGAAATGAGAGAAATATAAATAAAATTGGAAATGATCCACTGCTTGTATCAGTTTACCTATCGAGCTACCAGTCATTCTGTGTAAATTCCTTAAGTCCCAACCCCAGTACCCAAACAAAGCGATATTTTATCTAAAAAAACAAAGTAAAGTAAATTATCCTAATGGACATTAATTACTAATTACTTACTACTACAGTTAAATTTACGTTTTCATAAAAAATATGTAAATTCGAGTATCGTATCCATGATATTTATATGGTAATAATTTAAAATGATCGTTTTCATTTATTCTATCTAACGACAATAAATTTAAGTAAAATTTTAGTGTAGTTTGAAAAAAAAATAAAATAATGAGAATAAATTATTTGTTTTTAATAATAATTAATTTGTTTTGACATATTTTAAAACATAATTCAGTGTTGCCAGATAGCTTTCTATGGAAAGTCTACTTATCAATTAGTCTAAGCATAGAGTAATAAACTAAACAAATAAAACACGATTTTGTCACTATTTCCTTAGAAAATAGACTTACAAACTTTCAAGTGTATAATAAAAAAAACACAATTATAAATCTGCCTTTAAGGCTTAATCGAAATAAAGTTAAAACTTAATTGTAAATTAATACTTTTTAAAAAATTATCAAATGTTATAACGCACCACATCACATGTAGATGGAATATAAATACGTATGAAATTAAAGTGAAAGAGATATATTTCAAAGAGATAAGTTCATTTAAATACAATATAGTCGCCAAGTTGTGGTCGTCTTAACGTGAAGCATTCTGAACTTTTGCGCATTGTATTCTTTGAAAGAAAATAATGAAGAGTAAAAAAATCTTAAAATTGAAGCAGCTGCGCAGTCTACTAATTTCATTCTAGCTTATTTCATGACGGGACAGAACTTGTAAACCTTGCTGTATGAAAGTTACTCAAAGTTGTACAGATAATTTCAAATAAGTAAAATGATAACAAACACAGAACAATAATATTTTAAATATTTTTTTATTTTAGAATAGTAAACTATTTATAAAGAACAAAAAATATTTAAAAGTTTTTAACTAAAATTATACACTTTTTTATGTTTACACTCCATCCACAACGTTCTTTAGGCGTATTGAAACTAAAATCACAGTTATAATTTTATGACATAAGAGTACAATGATAAAATTCTTAATTTTACAGAAAAGCGATTTAATTACCTGCAATTATTTAACACATACTTGTTTATAACATTGTTATAAATAAGATGAAATTATGAATCAAAATAAATTATTAAAATACTTTTATCGATCATTTTGAATGATCGATAAAAGCAGTGATGAAAAATATAAAACTAAGTGACTAATCTCTGGTTACATTTTTATATAAAACAAAAGTTTATTGTTATATTTTTATTTATAGTCTCTACAATGATAGCGTTAAAAAATAGTATTAAGAATAAAAAAGATAAGAGTGCACATATAGCTCGTGTTCTATTTAATTATTAAAAAATGCATATAATTAAACCGCTCAGTAAAAAACGTCTAACTTACAAAGTCATTAATAATAATAATATGGTAAATGAGTTTATAAAAATATGTTTAACTTATATTTAATGTCAATTTTATAATGACGTCGATGTGACAGATTTGAGTCCTCGTACTAAAATAGTCGGAGATAAGTCCTTTGTGAATTCGTCTAATACCTGAAAAAATATTAAAATTAAATTAAAAAATTGAGGCCCGTCGTGGCGCAGGGGCACTAAGTATGACTGTAAAATCTACTGTATATTGTGGGTTCGACTCGAGGAAATGAAATATTTATTTACATTTACATTTCCGTCTTTTGGCTCTGGTGTTGAAGCAAAGCGCGGCGTTGAGTTCCACTACTCAACACGCATAATTTTTTATTTCAATTTTTTTTTATGGAAAAGGACAAGTCAAACGAGCGTGCGGGTCACCTGATGGAAAGTGATTACCGCCGCCCACGACCTCATGCGACACCAGAGGAGCTGCAGGCGCGTTGCCGGCCGACAAGGTGTGTTGGGCGCCGGAGCCCGGCATTACCTGATGTGAAACGCAGTGGCATAAAGCCACTACTTAACACCGGTTTTAAATGCCGGAGGTGGTAATGATCCAGTCGAGTCTGCCCATGCGTGTTGCCATTGCCGGCGACGTGACTCTACCACACGTACTTTAGTCGCCTCTTACGACACCACCAGTACCAGGTTGATCACACTGCAAATCCGTCTAACGGTTCGGATAATGGATTGTCCACTTTGGTTAGCTTCGAAGTTTATATGTAAAATATCCTACTTTCAAATAAAGCATACGTAATACGTAGTGACATCGAAATCCGAAGGTGTTACGTGCCTACATTTTTACTTAATAGTCACGAACGCATATAACGTATATAATATTATTGAACGATGTCTACACAATTTATTAATATACTGTAATTATGATTTAAATTTGATTTCATCGATGATGGAATGATTTTTATAACTTTATTTTTAAAATTGTATAAAAATGCACATGTACAATGTGAAATTTTATAAAACTTGAAGTAAAAATAAAACTAATATAATAATTAAAAATAAAGATTATTGTAATGGAATATCTCACTATTATCGTATACTCGCAACTATCTAACTGAAGTTCGGATAATCGAGTTTCCACTTAAAAATTTATATGTATGTATAAAATGATGTTACCTTTAAATACTGCATGCATATAGCGTCATCTGCATCCGACGGTGTTGGGAGCAGCTTGGGCGGAGGGGGGAGCTGTACAAACGTTACCGCTGTGCCTTCATCACAACGAGATTTTATTATTCTGTTTACTCTGAAATAATAACATAAAATAGGTTTATATAACTTTATGATGATAGTAGGGGTTGGCAGATAGATCTTAGTATTAAGAAACTTCGTTCCCTACGCACCACTCACTATCAAGACATTGCATGCCGATTGGTGGAGCTTAGTCGTTGACCTATAAGTAGAGCGAGGAAATAAAAGTAATTTACTCTCCCGTGTGGGAATCGAATCGCGTCACAGCGTTTATAGATATACTTCTAAAATAATATATATTAATATATACATACTTTTGTAAATAACTTAAAGGAACTCGTTGATATACACTGTTTTCATCCAAACTTGAGTCTGACCATCGACTTGTATCTTCTAATGTTGGCCATTCATTTACCTGAACATATAATGTAATATAATAGTTATGTAAGTATTTGTAGAAAAAAAACTATATTTATTAAAAATCTAAACACAACAAAACCATAAAAATATTTATACTTCAACTTAAACCACCTAAATCTAAATCAGTTAAAATGTATTTGAAAAAAAAAATTAAAAAATTTACACATAGCAAGACTTGAATACACTCCTCTAAGATACTGTCCATGCAAACCATGTATTGTCAAACTCACAGTATGAGTACTAGCGTTAATTCTCAACAGTTTAAGGAGTTGGGCCAGACGCTCGTGAACCGGTCTTCCCGGTGACAGTTCCGGGATGTTCGGGTCCAATGATGGATCCAGGCCTGTGGGGTAGGTTCTACCTGCTTCTGTTGAATTAAAGCTATCATTAGATTATTATTTATTAGGAATGATACTAGTAAATTTTGAATTTTATTCTCAACATAATATAATATTTATGTATAATTATTCACTAAAAACAAATTTATGGAAAGAAGAAGAGAAATTACCTTAAATAAGTTATGTTATTTATTTAGTAACATTTCCGTTCATCGCAGTTTCATAAAAGCTGCATCACAATGGTGTTGTAAGTTTAAATAACAAATGCAAACAAGACACTAAAGACTGGCCTTTCTCCCCAATTACTTACCCCTACCTCTCTCTTAAACTTCCTTTCTTTATCTACTTACCTCCTAGCATTACAGAAGGTGTGGCAGCGACAACATGAACCCGCAACCGCAGGTGCTGCCAGCCGCGCGCTGAGCGCACTACGGCAGCCAACTGTAACGCGAACAGAGCTCGCACTGTGAAGGCTTCTTCTCTCGATGGTGATAATATTTCTACTAGCCATACATCGATGTATTTTAGTAACGATGATTTACTGGAAAAAGTTAATAAATATTATTATATATATATGTATAAAATGCTGTGAATTATTGAAAATCATGTGAAATAATTAAGGGACATTCTAAAATCGATCGAGAATAATTTAATTGTATAGTAAATTTAAAGATGAGTATTCTTATATCTTATAAATGAAGTTGGCTAACATTTAGGTTGCATATACCTATCAAAATCACAGAATAAATTAAAAGTAATTAATATTAAAGAAGAGTAGATAGAAAAAAAGAGAACCACTTTTTTACTTTTATTCATTAATAAATAACTTAACTAGATAATGAACATCACACATATCTACTGGCGCAGTGAGGAAATATTTACTTGTAAACGCGATTCACGACCGACGAAGAACGGTCAATAAAATTTACGCTATGTTCATTACTCCGCTTTTTAAAAAAAAAAAAAAAACTATGCGATGTTCTCTCTTACACAAAATGTTTCAAAAAATCTCAAAATTGACGCGGTCCCTGTCAAAAACAAAAAAAAAACCAAAAATAATATAAAATAAAGCATCAACCGTTCAACAGCAGCCATGTCCAGATGGTGGAAGTGCCGGCACAGGCAAATGTTCTTGTTGACGCAGAGCACGTCGGCGACCACGCGCACGTACTCTGCGGGCGCGGTGCGCGCGCAGCGCGGCGAGCGCGCCGGGAACAGCGACGCGCCCTCCACCTCGAACTGCTGCGTGCTGTAGGGGGACGACGGGCTGCGGGGCACCATTACAATAAAGTTACTTCTTTCCGGAAAAATATTTCTTTATTAAATGTCGCTAAGGGGATGTGGAGCTAATGCCGATAGCAGTACCAACATAAAATAATCTAAAAATTCTAGAGGCCGTCGCCAAAGATAGCATTTTTACAAATTCCTTTATAACAAATTAGCTTCTAACTTACTCTCTAAAGAAATCCCTCGGTGCGGCCGCATCCCAGAAGCCCAATAACACTGTGTCCGGTTTCATAGCGCCGAGTCCGGATAGTCGAGTTAGATGTGCCGCACCAGATCGCACGGATTCCGCTAAACATAGTTCTACGAATGCTTTTACCTAGGAAATGAATATTAATTATGAGGGTAGAATTGAGGCCATGAAATATATAAGGTTGTGGTGGTGCAGTGGCACAGCATGTGCCTGTAAACACGACGGTTGTGAGTCCTCAGTTTTGGAAAAAGATAAAGCACGGTGTTGAGTTTCCACCCTCAACATGCAATCTTGTGAATATTGTGTATTTATGTACAATTAAAAATATGACATTATGTACAAAATTAAACTATGTAGCTTGAAGGTACAAATTGAAAGTACTTCAATTTGTAATAAACGGTTTTTTTATAACCACACGTAATTATAGTCTATAAATCTATAAATTATAAAAGTACAATTTTACACACATAAAAAAACATTTACTAATTACCTTCAAATGATCTATCAACTTCAGCCAATACTTATGCTCCTCTGCCAAAGGATCTCCAGTACCATCTAATTGACCGATTCGGACGTGACCGATGACGAATAGACCACCCTGAAACAATATTATATATTATTTTATATGTTCTATCAAAAATAAAAAATACTAATAATTTAGCTATGGCTATTTGACTACAGTAAACAGTTATCTATCCTATAATTAAGAATCTTTTAAAATTATATGTATCATTGGACTTTTCTAAATAAAGAAATATTTAGTTATTTTGAAGAGTTCAATAGGTAATACCTTTTTCTGGTCATTAACAAAGTCAATCAAAGGAGCAGCTTGTCTTGGTGAACCGATGAGCAACAGCATCTGAGGTCTCCAGAACTTGACGTGTTCACGTCGAGGGTCCAGCAGTAAAAGATATTTTCTGACCTACCGTTAATAACATTATGAAAATACATTTATATTTATTAATATAATAAAAATGAGGCCGGTCGTGGCGCAGAGGCACAAAGTGTGACTGTAAAATCGACTGGTTGTGGGTTCGATTCTCACTCGAGGAAGTGAAATATTCATTTAAATTTATATTTTCATTTCTTCGCTCTGGTGTTGAGGCAAAGCGCGGCGTTGAGTTTCAATGCCTCTAGAATTCGGCGGAAAGTGGGAAACAGAGTCTTAACACAAGGTTCCCTCTGCCTACCCCGCTGTGTGCGGAATACAGCGTGAAGCTGATTTTTTAATATGATAAAAAGGAAGAGTGTGTTACTATACGTTATATATTTTACAAGTGTTTATTGGTCAGTGAGTACCTGATGGAAGATGAGGGCCTGGCTCAGACTGCCCCACTTGGGGTCCTCTGCGGCCGGCGACAGCAGGTGCAGCGCCAGCACCAGCACGCAGCACGCCAGCGCCACGCCGCACGCGTACGCGGGCCGCAGCGAGAAGATCAGCGCCGCGCAGCCCGACAGCCCCAGCAGCGACGACAGCCACGAGAACTGCTTGAACGTCGGCCTGTCGACGACGACTACGACTGTATTATAACTGTACGGGTTGTGTACTGCTGCTGCTACATGGGATAAGATTATGTTTAACTCATAAAATTATATTTATTATGGGATACATTTACATGGACCACCTATGAGCAATAGAATTTAAAAAAGGCAAAACTTTTATTAAATTTAATTAATACTTTTCAAAACTTTTCAAAACATGAATCATTTCGAAATAATACCTAAAGTTAGGAGCAGATGCTAGATCCAAACCGAGGCACGCTAGGTTTATAGCAAAATAACTTGTCATGAAAAGCACCGAATTAACCTGAAAATAAATATTTTTTATACACATTATCTGCTTACAAATAGTTTAAAAAAGAAATATGCTTAATAAAAATTTTAACATTTTAGAAAACAAAATTATGTGTTTAAATGTTTGAAGCACTTTGAAGCACTTTTATACAAAATAAATCAATATAAGTTAATTTTAATTTAAGCAACGCCACATAATATTAGCTTTTTTTTTACATTTTCAAAAAACAGAATTCAGCAAAATAGTGTGATACAGAGACATCTTAATGGGTAACGGAGTGTCTTAACACTAAGTTCTCTAAGCCTACATTGTTATGTGAGGGATACAGCGTGAAACCATTGTGAACATATTCAAAAACTACCATAATGGCCTCTTCACATTATTTAAATTACAGCATATTTTACCTGAGCAATAGTGTTCAGGGAATCCGCCATGATACCTAGTTGAACCAGCAACCATGACGCTATCACCGCGACCACTGGGTTACCGGACCGTGACACCATCGGACGCAGGATGAAACCTACATATAATTTAAACATTTTCATATTGCACATAGATTTTTTCGTATTAACGTTTTTTTTTTGTTAATATGTGTGAGCTGTTATCAAAAACTATAGCAAAATATTCAAAAATTTGGTTTCTAAATAGTAAAGAAAAAATTGAGTCTGTTTCTGTGTTATTTGGAAATATATTTTATAATAGTACCATAAAAAAACAGTTTTTACTTCATGAGCAACTACAAGCAGCAAATCAATTGAAAAGAACATACAGTAAGCTCAATATAATTATAGATTAAGGAACTATACATAATAAAATTATAACAGTATAACATTTTAAACGTTTTTGAAGTTTGTTTAACAATGAAAAATACGGCTATAAATTTTTTTATCGGTTCTTGAACGTTTTCTAGGAGACGCGAATTGAAATCGCTCGATAAAATTTTTACACATACCCAAAAATAGCCTATGGTATTATTTATAAAACGAGTCTATTTAAGAAATTGAAATAACAAATAAATAATCACCAAATATATTATCCTTAGCTAAAGCTTCAAGCACACGCGACGCACCGATGAGATTAGACAGACCAGCTGAAAACGTTGCTGTTAACATACCTGGAAATTTAAAAAATCTTTTAGTTTTATACTGTCTCGAGACATTCAGTGTTAAGTAAATGGACGGACAACTTATGTTTATTTTAAAAATTATTTATTCTTAACTAACTTAGTAAGCTAAATGATTAAATAAATTAAGATGAATATTTTTAACAAAATTAGGCTTTTTTATTACAATATGCGTTTAATGTTTTAAAGAGTTTTAAGCTGCGTAAACTAGCGACCCGCTCACGGTTTCACCCGATTCAACTACATAATTATTAATTTACTAATCTGCATTAATTTCGTTTTCAATAATAACATCATTATAAAACAATATCTAAGTTTCAGCCAATTCAATAAAATAATTTTGCATTTTTTTCACATTTTTTAAGTTTAAAATCCACCACGGTATGTTAAAATTTTTATACGTTTCTAAAAAATAACTTTGCCATTTTATATTTTTATATCTTTTTTTTTATTTATAAACAGATTGGAATAACACACACAAATGTTAAGGAAAGCTAAGCCAATTCCGACAAAAAATTTAAAAAGAAAAAATCATTGTTATTGATTTTATGACGCTATTAAATGCAACCAATAACATTTTTTTCTCATATATCATTAGGTATTTACAGCAATTAACAGAAAATAATAAATGTTCTGTTCAATAAGACGAAAAAAAAAACAAAAAAAAACACTCACCAACAACTATAAAAGGCGGCCATACATTTATAGGTAGTAAATACACGTAGTTATTTTGCAACAACTCCATAGAACAAGTTGAAGCCGTTAACACAGATAAGGCAGCGTAAGACAACCCTGTGAAGAGCAACGCTGTCAATGTGCCTAAGGGTATACTTCTGGAAGGACTTTTTAGTTCGCCTGAAACAAAAAATATTTATCAACTTCACGCTGATTCCCGCCTATAGTGGCATAGGTGGAGGGTAGTATCAAGACACTCTTGTTTTCCAGTTTCGATAATTTATTGTGTGCTTAGCGGCTGAACTCTATGCAGCGTCTTGTTTTAATACCAAGATGAAGAAATGAGAATTTCTCTATTTGAAATCAAACGTCGCCACGTGTACAGTCAGACCCAATTCAAGAATATTCTTTCAAAAAAGTTCTGTCATATAAATAGGTAGGAGTTTCATGGCATGTGTCTGTACCCTGTAAAATCAATTCTTGACCTTGTATTTTAACAGATCGAGAAAACAAATATCCCCTCAAAACAAATCGAACGATATTTTTAAAAAAATATATAATAGCAATAGATTTTTGGGGTTTCTATTTAACATTAAAATTGTTTTCTAATTTTATAATATAATATACACACCACTCATATTAGCCCCCGCCATGACGCCAGTGACTCCAGTGAACAGAACACCAAACACCGAAGCGAAGTCCACCATCTCTCCACTCTCTGTGCTGTAGTCTCTGCCGTAGTGGGAGTAGAGATTCTCGCGGAGAGTTGACACACTGAGACCGGTGTATGTGAAATTTGTTGCATTCACTAACTGGTTTGTGGCCGGCTTCTCTATCTAATGGCAGAACAATAAATTACTTTTTTAGAAAACATATAAAAAAAAATATGTAGCGGGATTTGAACCCGCTTATTTATTCTTTTATTTATTAAAAAAAAAGTATTGTTGAGAAAGGAAGTAACCCTTTACAAATATTTAATAAGTAGCACTATCTCTTGTCAAATGACAATTCTAAGTAATTATCTTTGGGTAGCGGACGTTTGTAAAAATGTCTTTACAGAGACAGATAACATCAATTATAATTATACATATATAGCTTAGTGGTAAGAGCGCGTGGAGAGTAAACAAGAAGCGCGGTCTCATATCCCGCGACATTCAAATATTTATAAGTTTTGGAAAAAAAAGTAATTGTTACCCTCCAATAACCTTTGCTAACGAAAAATACGTGTCGTTTTATTTATGTTCATTTATATATAAGAATAATTAAAATAATTAATAATTTAATAGATGATATGATTACTTAATTAAACCTTACCTGTCCAGGGGATGTAATGAAAAAACTCAAAAACGTGCTGCACAAACAAACAACGGTCGTCAACC
>DWQW01010207.1:0-12333 GCA_018249695.1 Heliconius erato demophoon | reverse complement strand
AATAAACTATTAGTGAGGCCAGTCGTGGCGCAGTGGTACGAAGTGTGACTGTAAAACCGACTGGTTATGGGTTCGATCCCCACTTGAGGAGATGAAATATTTACTTAAATTTATATTTCCATTTCTTTGCTCTGGTGTCGAGGTTAAGCGCGGCGTTGAGTTCTGCCCCTCAACACACAATGCCTCCAGAATTCGGCAGAAAGTGGGGAACGCAGTGTCTTAACACTAGGTTCTTGCTGATTGATTTATTTATTTATTATTACAGTTTACTAGTTTTACGCTCGTGTGGTTTAAAAATCGAAAATTTTGAGAATCCAATAGTTGTGTTTTGTAATATGCAAATATTACTGAATTAATTAATTTAGTTATTATTATTAAGTATATTTTATTTAATTACTTAACATTATTTCTAAAATATAATTAAGTTATTGTAAATGTAACTGGTGGCTAATGGTTTCCTTCGTTACTCAACGAATTGAAAGGGGCCGAAATTGTTTAACTCAAGGTCCACATCTGCTACATTGGAAAAAATACTCGAACTCAGATTTATATTATTAAACATATAGAATTCCATTATACATCAATAATTTGTAGATGCAGGTACAACATAAATATCTGTGTAATTTTTGTGTAGTCTATTTACCAAGTATGTCTAAAACTACACGATCTCTAAACAAATCATTTTTAAATTGCTTATCATTCAAAAATAAAAAACTAATGTATGTATTTTTTGTTATTCTTTTTATTTTGAATTTTATTTGTATTTCATTCAATCATTTTACAATAGGATCCATTTACAATTGGAAAATTATTTCTTGTTGTTGTTGGCAAAACAAGATTTCAAAAACTTCCTAATGTATGATATTTAGTCAATAAAAATAAACCACGTTTGTACCATACTGTCCAGTTCATGTTTGTTCTTGTGAGCGTAAGATTTTTTTAAGTAGACAAAAATCTGTTACATTATATGACCTTCTGTTCTTAATTTTTCTTCTGACATTGCGATTAGTACCGAAACTCGACGCTGCAAAGTTTATATAAATTAGTTTTAGTATATATAAATTAATACGATATATACATATCTACTGTATATAAAATACTGTCGCAAATTAACATAAGAAATATTTCAACAAAATGTTCAAACCATTTGAATATTTTGTTATGTTATGCAATAAAATTTGCCAGTTTATAAACTGAATTTAATAGTTTTTTATTTAGCTTTGTGCTGTTTCTCGCATATAGCAGGGTAGACACAGGAAACCTGGGAAACTAGTGTTAAGACACTCCGTTCCCACCTTCCAGGCAACTTCTTGATGCAATGCATGTTGAGTAGCGAAACTCAACTGCCTCACTATCAGGGCGAGGGAATGAAAATATTATTTATTTAACTCCCCCGAATGGGAATCGAACACATAACCGTCGTGTTTACGGTCGCACGCTTGTGGACCTGTGCCATATGTGTCTGTATGTTCTTGGCTTGAAATTAAATATTAAATAATATTACACATTAATAATATTACATTGATTATACAAAAACATTAATAGGACGTATTCTAGTTTTTTAAAGGTCACTTGACATCTTAAACATCTAAAATAAATGAAATGTCAAGACGAATCGCTCATTTGTTTCTTATTTCAATTTAAATTACATTCTGTTTTTACCCAATGACGATTACTGCTCGATAATCTTTTTTACTATGCTCTTAATAAACGAGTTATGAGTTTTATATTAAGGTGTTTTAATTTTGCCCTCTGGCTAAATAACGTTAAGATTAATATCATATAATATACAAAATATTTATAATAATAAAATATATTGACTGAAAAATAAATGATCCGACAAAGTAATTAACAATATTTTTTTGTTAAATTGTTTGAATAAAATTTTCATTTTTAAATAAAATTATATTTTTCAAATCTACAAGCTTTCGAAAACATTGAAAAATCTATCAAAGGTGATTTTTTTTTTATTTTACAATCTTGCAAGATATTCTGACAATAATATATTATATACTAGGTGTTTTTCAGTGAAATAATATGAATTTCGCTATCTATTACATGTTATATATTTATATTAATAAATTTTAAATAATATTATACTTTAACAGTATAAAATTTAAGGGCTTAGTTTTTGCCATTCACTTTGCAATTGCCTTAAGCCGAATTACGTGAAATATATCGTAACCTAGTTTTACTCCGATAAAAGTTTTGTGTATTTCGAAATATTTTTTGTAATAAAATTTATTACAAAAATTATACTGTAACAGTGAAGACAATTTGCCAAATTTATTGAGAATTTTATATAGTTTGATTTATTGTATTTTTATTTATATACAAATAACTTACATTTTATTATTATTGAAACGTCATATATACTAATATAAAACATTATTTTGTAAAAAATGTTATTGTATATTTAATCGCACAATATCTAGCAAATAAGCCTATTAAAACGGTTGGTTGTTACACCCATATTAGATTTCTCATTGTCCGTACAAAAGAGTTCAACGAGTGCGTTCGTTACACATTAATCATTTCATTATAGCTATCTACTACGCTTCATAATATTTATTATTTATAATTATATTTCACTTTAACTGGAATATATGTATTTTTTATTTTCAATTTTATTATAAAATTATATTTATATTTTAAAATACTCTATCAATAAATAATATGTAATTATTACAATACAATAATTATAGAGGCCAGTCGTGGCGCATCGGCACGAAGTGTGACTGTAAAATCGACTGGTTGTAGGTTCGATCCCCACTCGAGGAGATGAAATATTAACTTAAATTTATATTTCCATTTCTTCGCTTTGGTGTCGAGGCTAAGCGCGGCGTTGAGTTTCGCCACTCAACACGCAATGCCTTCAGAATTCGGCAGAAAGTGGGGAACGGAATGTCTTAACACTAGGTTTCCTCTGCCTACCCTGCTGTGTGGGGGATACAGCGTGAAGCTGATTTTTTTAAAATTTTTAATAATTATATATATTTTTGTATTTACCAGTCAGTATATTTGTTATTGCGTACAAGTACAGCCTTAAAAGAAGATATCGAAAAGAAAATACTATGTAAGCATATACTTAAATGGTTACAATAAATTATTCTAAAAGCGTCTAAAGAGAAAGCTTTTACTCTTAAAATAAAGACGATTCACATACATTTAAATAAAATGTATGTAAATGGTGAGTTACAACAATGAAACATTCAAATGATGTAGCCACTTGTCATTCAAATATTATGAATATATTGACAGTTTTGAAGACGTAATACGAAGTTAAGATTATTTAAGGTTCCCATAGTTTTAGTTTTAAGTTACTTAAAATATTAATCAGCGTCACGCTGTATCCCGCATGTATGAGCGTAGCCAGAGGAACCTGATGTTAAGACACTCTGTTCCCCCCTTATCGCCTAATTCGGGAGGCATTGCGTGTTGAGTGGCGAAACTCAACGCCGCGCTTTTGCATCGATCAATCAATCTATTGAAAATGTTTATCAATTATATATGTATATAAATGAATCGATAAAATATTAACGAGCATATTTCAATCTAGTTAAATAATATCTATATAGAAAAACGTCAAAGTAACTTTATTATTGAATACTTAACTACAATAGACTATATAAATACGTTCGTTAGTATAGTTAACGAGCCATAATGTAGTAATAACAATAGAAATAGCGGAGCAAGTGAATGAGTAAGTAAGGATGTGCGCAGCATCTCTGCGTTACATAAGCCCCAAGATGTAAACAGGTTTCACCGTCTTCCGTTCTTGTGCAATGTCTTATCGAATCGTGTTAGTTTTGTACGAATTATATCACTTTTCACTTTTATATTATATATTCTTCACTTTTAAATTTATATATTTAGGTATAATTTAATAATATTTTAAAATTATAATATTAACTTATATTTTATTATATTTTTGTGAATCTTATCATATTTTATGTGTTGAAATTAGTAAACTCGAGTTATTTATTTATATCAGTGACTTCAGTATCACTATTCAATATCAGTTCGCTATTTAATAATATATAATTATTTTTGAATATTGTAAAGTAGTTGTTCAATATGACTTACATGCAAATTGAAGCCTGGAACTTTTTCTCAATTTTTGTCATTATTGACGAATGTAAAGAATAAAACGTTCAAATATACCAATGAATATTGACAAGAATTAAAAACTAATATTATAACTAAAGTATACGACCAAACAATTCGAATATAATAGAGACACCATGTGCCACTATTTTCAAAAGACAGTAAGGTATTTTATTATGTAAACTTTTAATTCATATAATAGATTTAATAGAGCGATCTAATCTGACAACACTACAACGTTTCTTACAAGCCAAGGCTGACCACCGTAGTACTACTTTCGCTCGCTAGCCCGCTCTACATGCGTTGAGCTCTAAAATGACGCTGAAATTTAATATCTAACATATTCTTAGCCTAAATATTATTTATGTATTATGATATTTATCAGGAATAATAATAATTATTGTAATATGTAGGGGAGAGGGGGGCACATTCGAACGATTTTTAAACTTTGTGTCATATCTAAAAATTCTACAGTTTTTAACTTCTTTTCTATTTCACAATACTTAGTCCACCTATTGTGCCACAAAATCGTAGCATCATATGTAGAAAAATATATAAGTTAAAGGTGTAATATCAACTTTAGAACATATATGGGGCAGTTTTGAACTTTAATCGAATTCAATAAAATTAAAAGGCTTATCAAACTTTTAAGTAATTTTATTAATAAACTTAACATTTTTTTTTTTTATTGATTATTTTTTTTTTTATTAGAAACGATGGAGATCAAATATCGGTACCATGTTAACTTAAAACTTAAAACGTAAAAAAATATTATTTTTTTACCTGGTTTAATATTGCGATTGTACTAGTACTAGTGTTAAATAACTTTTATATCATTATTAACTTTCAAAAACGAACAAACTAAAAAGTAGCTTTGGCTTCGTAGAAGTAATTACCATTATGGGATCAATCATAGAATAAATCTAATATTATGAAAATGAAACAAAATAAGAAAAATAAATCAAATCAGCTTCACGCTGTATCCCGCACACAGCAGGGTAGGCAGAGGGAACCTAGTGTTAAGACACTCCGTTCCCCACTTTCTGCCGAATTTGGGAGGCATTGCGTGTTGAGTGACAGAACTCAACACAGCGCTTAGCCTCGACACCAGAGCGAAGAAATTTAAATATAAATTCAAGTAAATATTTCATCTCGAGTGGGGATCGAACCCACAACCAGTCGGTTTTACAGTCACACAGTTCGTGCCGCTGCGTCACGACTGGCCTTTGTTTTTTATAATATTCAAAACTGCCCCCTTGATTTTGTTCAAAGCTGCCTCAGGGGTAATTGAAAAATTACAAACGTTTTTTTTTCAAGTAAAAGCTTAAAAATTGTAGTAATCTCTAGTTTATTGCATGATATATGAAACATTCTAACTAAAAATGGTAAAAATAAAACCATATACCTTGAATTGGATCCCTGCGATCCTTACGCGTTTATTTAAAAATGTATAAAATTTTACTTAAAATCCAACACTCTTCGTAACTCAACTCTCGTATATCAGCGGTGACAAGTGACACGTGTGCAGATTAGTGCTGCCACTACTCAAAAAAAAATCTACCAAAATTTCTTTTTAAAATAGCTCTGTTAACACATTATTTTCAAAGGTGCCCCTGTTCTAAGCTAACCCCCCTCTCCCCTATGTATATGAATAAATACGTTAAAAATAATTAAAAAACATGGTAATACTAAAGAAATATTAAAATTAAATAAATTTATAAATTTTGGTTATTAATAATAATTTTTATTTCTTTACATTAGATGGTATGAGATTGGATTTTACATAAATAGCGTAATATCTAAATAATATTTAATAACTGTGTTGAGAAAACAAGTAATATCCTAATTTATTAAAAAAATAATATATTATATAAAGCAAAATAATAAAAAAGTAGGCTATTTTTTTTTTTTTATTATTATACAGCAGCATTTTATGTATCAAATGAATGACAAGATAAAATAACTAATATCGACAAGGTCGCGGAAATAAATCGTTGTCACAATACCACAATTCGTTACAATTTAACATTAAGCCATTATTGGTCAATTCCATATTATTCTTTAAATTAAATACTGTAGATATACAAATAATATCAAGATCAACAACAAGAAGCATTTCCTTACGCTTTTATTTCAACTTGCACAACATTTTTTTTACAACAACATTAAATTGTTATTAAGAATTGGCTTGTTTGTGAATAGCGTCATTCATTTACTATGGCGAAGATCGATTTGGACCGTTTAATTTACTATTTTACACGTCTATCAGAATAAGAACCAGGTAATTTTACAAATGTAGAGGTTATCGCGGCGCTGGGGCACAAGGGTGTGACTGTAACATAACGGCTGTGGGTTCAATCCCCACTCGAGGGAATGAATTATTATATATTATTTTTTCCATATCTTCACTTTGACACCAAGGCCCGGCGTTGAGTTTCGCCAATCAACACGTGATGCCTCAAAAGATTAGGCAAAAAATGTGGACCGGAGTGTCTTAGAGCACTATGTTTTCTCTGCCTACCCTGCAGTGAGTGCTGATTTAATTAGATTTTAATTTTTAATTTATAAAAAACTTAATAGTAATTACAATCAAATATACATTACGCACTTTAATTATATATTACACAATACTTGAAATGTATTTATTTCAATAAGAATGAAAGTAAAAGTGAATGATGTGTCGGCTGATATACACGATATCGTGACGAAGTTCTTACGCTCACGAGAACAAACACGAACTGGACAGTGTGGTACAAAAGTGGTTTATTTTTATTATTTAAATATCATATGTTAGGAAATTTATAAATTTTGTTTTGCCAACAACAACAACAAAATATATTTTTCCAACGGTAAAGGAGTACTATTTTCAAAGATGTTTCCTATTTTCAAAGTGACCTGAAATAAAATTTAAAAAAAATTACTGTGAATATAAACAAAGAAAATGGATTTAATTTTATATGTTAATATTATCTTTGTTAATGTAAAATATAAGACAAACATTAATTAATTTCGTCTTATTTACCTAAATTAGTACATATGTGACTACTCAACTAAACTCACTTTTTCATAGAACTGTACAATGAGTTATGTTTATTTATGGCATAACTTTGTGACTATCAAAACTGATAAGAAATCTATTTAAGGATCTCATACGCATAGAAAAAAAAAGTAGAATTGTTGTTCATTCAGAAACGCTCCTTTTAAGCAAAATAATAATAATAATTCACATCCTTAATATCTAAGATAATATTTTTTAAGGCTTCACGCTGTATTCCGCACACACTGCTGTGCTGTGAATGTTTTGGTAACCCGCAACCAGTCAGTTTTGCAGTCACATATTGTGCTCCTGCGCCACGACTGACTTAGTAAGATAACTTTGAATTATCCATTTCTAAAGTTTTATATAATATTTTGCCAGAAACCAATAAAAAAACTAGGTAATTATTAAATTATAGTATTAAATTATAACGTTTTAATATGTTTAATTTAGCCCTAAATAGTTGCCGCCAATAATTGTAAGTCAGCTCTCAACTCAATCAGTCAACCAATTATCAATCATCATCACATTTAAAATATCATTTTAATAGGTATTTACACAGTTGCGTGGGTTCACAAGTCCAATACGGAAAAAATAAAGAAAATATTATATTATGGCCTATTGTTACTCTGATTAGACTAATTTAACACTAAACTGGAGAAACTGATATGTGGAATTTGAATTTTGGTACTATTGGATGAAACAAACGGAGATTAATCTTTAAATAGTGCTAAAAGTGTCTCGCTTCCCATTAGACGGTCCCCCATATAACAATATGATATTTTTTAAACTTGTTATAGAGAATATACAGGGTGGAAGAGGCAGCGCTCCTTTTACGGAAACAGCATGTAGGGTAAAATATTTCAAACCTATACCTAAAGAAATTAATCAAGATGCATCAACAGTTTGGACGTAGGATTTTTTTTTCAGTTTACGATTTTTAACCATACCTGTATTTCGTGTGGCGCGATTACGTATAGATCCCAATAACATAAACACTTACTACTAAAGGTTAAACAAGTTTGAACTTTATCTCCAGTACTTACGACTCGATTTCGGAATGAGTCGTGTGCGGCGGTGTTCCTTTGAGAGGTTTATATATGCGTGCATCGTCCTTACAAATGTTTTATTTTAAAATGACAATTTTATTATTTATTTTGTTTGAAAAAATAACTTTTTCAATTTTGGAAATTTATTTTTTTCTGATTTATATTAGGCTTTTATAGAGTAGTTAAAACTGTGGTTTCATTTAAAGTGGTGCTTACACTTCCACCCTGTATATACATATTTAAATTGTTACCTCCATTGTGGAAATGGAAATATTTTCTGGAGGTATTGCGTGTTGAGTGGTGGAACTCAACGCAACACTTTGCTATGACACGACATTTCCGGTCCTCGAGCAGAAATCGAACCCACAACCTGTCGCGTTTATAGTCACACATTTGTGACTGACTTCATGTTTTTTATAAGTATTTAAATATAGAAACATAGTGTTTATTGCTAGTCAATCACACCTGACCTCACATTGAAGAAATCAAGCGTAGTTAATTGGCAAATATAATTAACAACAATCGACCTCACATCAGGGTTGCGCAACCGTCACGCTCCACGCTTGCTTTGCTAGTGGTTATAACTCACAATGAAAGTCTAACCTCTAATATAGCCCTTCAAGTTTGTTTAGATAACAAACATGTATGGCTATATTATTCTCTAGCATATTCTAGATCCTACTCTTGCATATGCAGAAGACTAAATTTAAAAGATATTATCATTAAGTTTGTACCATATATTAAATATGTACCAACGGCTTTCTTCAAATTCTATAAAATCTTGGCGCTCCGTTCTCTCTGGTTACCTCGATAGGATGTTATTAGATACAATGTTAAGCTAAAAATTAAATACAAATCTAACAACAATTTTAGCCTGTGTCTGACAAAGCAAGCTAGCTATATTACTGTAAAATATCACAGAATGCAGTTTTTGCGTGAAAGTGAAACAAACAACCATCCTTACAATCTTATACATTTATAATCTTAATATTACAAGTACGACTTATGAGGTATTGAGAGTTTAAAAATAGCCATTAAAGAAAGTAATTATTAAATATAAACTTTTAAAATTGGAAAACTTGTGATAAAATATTGAACTATATATGTATTTTAAGATTTATATATTTTATGTTTTTTCCAGCGCAAGCAGGCCTTCTCCTTCGAAACGCGCCAGCGTGCCCAGAACAGTATGGAGTTAAGGTAATTTGGATTATGTTTAAAAGTTACCATATTTATTAAAATTAATATACGTACTATCCTGGCGCAGCAGCATTTGATTAAGCATTTGGTTATTCACTAAATTAAATTTCCTTGCTTTACTAATAAAATAATGCGTGGCGTTGAGTTCCACCACTCATCACGCAATGTCTTGAAAATTGGGCGGAAAATGGGGAACGGAGTGTCTTAACACTATTTTTTATACCCATTGCCTTCCCGGTTATATATTGAGATAATAAAAAATCAAAAATATAATAAGTAAACATTTTTACCAATAGAAATAGCATAATTATAACCAGCACTTATAATTTAAATAATATAAAGAGGCCAGTCGTGACACAGGGGCACAAAGTGTGACTATAAAATCGACGGCTTGTGGGTTCGATCCCCATTTAAATTAATATTTCCATTACTTCGCTCTAATGTCGAGGAAAAGCGCGGCGTTGAGTTCCACTACTCAATACGTAATACCTCTAGAATGGTGCGGAAAGTGTGCGGGATACAGCGTGAAACTAAAGCTGATAAAGTTGCTTCATAAGCGTTTTTGATATTCTAGGCTTACGCACACCCCGAACTCTGCGATCAGTTCTTTTTGTGCACAAATGGCACCCTCACCGTAGAAACATGTGAAAACGGCCTTCTATTCGACGGCAAGGGCGCCGTGCACAACCACTGCAACTACAACTGGGCTGTGGAATGTGGGGAGAGGAAAGCTGACTGTAAGTATATTTTATAAGTCTCTTATTAAAAACCCGTAAAACAGATTATATTTTCCAAGTCTTTGTATTATTTCTAGTTTTCTTCAATTTAGAAACGTTGCTTATCCTTAAATATTAAACTTTCAGTGACACCATACTCTACGCCTGGATGTGAATATCAGTTCGGTATCTACCCTGATAGTGCTGAGTGCTCTACCAGCTACATAAAGTGTGCTTTCGGAGTGCCACACCAGGAGCCCTGCACACCCGGCCTCGTGTACGACGAGCGTATCCATGGATGCAACTGGCCTGATTTATTACAACCTTTCTGTAATCCTGAAGGTATGAGAAATAATTGCCTTGCTTATATTATAACAAAACAATTATAATTTGTTGTTATTCTTGTACCAGAGACCATTCGTGGTGCAAAGGCACGAGCGTGTGAATATAAACGCACTAGGTTGTGGGTTTGATTCCCATTCGTGGAATTCGTGGTTGTTATTTTTTTTTTTAACTCTGGTATGTTACTAATTATTTTTTAAATAAAGAAGTCAGCCCACTACCATCTTTATTTACAAACATACTATGCCTAATTTTGCTTCAATGCTGTTAGCAAATATAAAGATATAATATATGTATATTTATATGTATATAATTGTAATATTTTAATCATATTTTTTTCTCATCAGCCGTCGTCGGTTTCAAATGCCCAACAAAAGTGCCAGCCCACACTCAATCAGCCAAATTCTGGCCTTACCCCCGTTTCCCTGTGCCCGGTGACTGCCACCACCTGATCACCTGCGTGGAAGGTAACCCCCGTCTCATCGCCTGCGGTGAAGGCAAAGTCTTCGATGACCAAAACCTGACTTGTGAAGACCCTGAACTGGTACCTCATTGCGGACACGCGTAATTTTTAAGTCTATCGGTATTATAACAAAACGAAAACGAATATTTAATCATTCAAAATACATACATAGAAAAATATAATTTTAATAAATAATTTTCATTAAATCATAAAATTTCAAACAAAATTTACTATAGTTACTGAAAATATAGTAAATTTTGGTTAAAATTCGATTTAAATTGAAGAATTACGAAGACTCGAAGAGAAGAATATGCTTACTCTTACCATGTGAAACAATTATATACTCCAGTTTCGTTTTCGTTTTGTCATAATCAATATTTTTTTCCGTGAAACATCTAATTTATTAAAGAAAATCTTGCGTATTAAGACAATTTACTTCTTACAAATTATAAAGCACTATTAGGTTACAGAATAGAATTGCGTGATATTAGTTACCATAGAGATACAGCCCAACAAAATCACATTGTAATATATATTTTTAAATAAACATATGTAAATAATAAATGAACTTAAAATGAATGTAAATAGAGAAAGTACTATATATGTTAAATAATAAAATGTTAAAAAATATTATTCATATTTATTTATCCATCAAAATTTCCACCGCATATCTAATATAAGTTAGATATATTAAAGATCGAGGCCAGTCGTGGCGCAGCGGCACAAAATGTGACTGTTTAACCGACTGGTTGTGGGTTCGATCTCTACTCGAGGAGATGAAATATTTACTTAAATTTATATTTTCATTCCTTCGCTTTGGTGTCGAGGGAAAGCTCGGCGTTGAGTTCTGCCACTCAACACGCAATGCCTCCAGAATTTGGCAGAAAGTGGGAGTGTCTTAACACTAGTTTCCCCCTGCCTACTCTGCTGTGTCCGGGATACAGCGTGAAGCTGATTGATTGATATATTAAAGATATATAATATACAACTTACAAATAGCAATAATAAAATTAAAGATACAAAACTTCATATTTATTGTATTGACAGTTTTTGAATTGATATCGTTTTTGGTAAAATTAAATTTCGCATCTTTTTACAATAAACCTTAGAATATCTCTTCATATTATTTTTAACAGTACATAATTTTATTAATAAATTCAAATGAAGGTATTATTTTTAAAAAACTACTCGTATGTCATAAGTTTATTTTAGAATAGACTTATTGCCAGACTGCAAAGGAAGTGTTATGTTATATGTAAGGAGTATCTTGTATATGTAATATTCTTTATTACCTCCCAACTCTCCCAACTCTCCCAACTCTCCCAACTCTCCCAACTCTCCCAACTCTCCCAACTCTCCCAACTCTCCCAACTCTCCCAACTCTCCCAACTCTCCCAACTCTCCGAACTCTCCGAACTC
>DWQW01010206.1:0-12333 GCA_018249695.1 Heliconius erato demophoon | reverse complement strand
GAATCTCTAAAAGATCTTGGATTACTTACGATCACTACGAAAGAGTTCTAACTATATTAGACGTATCACGAGCCATACTAAAATATTAAAATTATTATTTAAATATTTTATTGAGTGTAGGGTGGGAGATCAGTTACAAACCCCAAGAATTCAGTATTTTTTATAATAGATCACTGTAAATGCGTTACATACATATATTACAGCATGAACGAAATACTGTGTACAATAAATAATTCAAGCGGGCGTAACCCCCGACGGGTCGCTAGTGTATATATATATAAAATAAATGTAAAGTGGAATATAGAAATTTAATTTTCCATATGATTTGAACGTCCCTTAAATGGTATACTAAAAATTTAATATAACATAAATCGGCATACAATAAAAACATCAATATTTTTAAAACAAATACAACTAATGCAAATATTTAAAGATTAAATCCTCTAACCAACTTCAAATAAGCATCAGAAATCCCTTTGACAGCAATATAAACTAAATATTAAATTCGATAGTACCCTACTATAAATGTTGCACATTATTATATTATTTGTTAATATCGTAACATCAAAGAAAATTAAATAAACTTACTATCAAAAGGATATATGATGCATATAATATCGAGGCCAGTCTTGGCGCAGCGGCACGAAGTGTGACTGTAAAACCGACTGGTTGAGTGTTCGATCCCCACTCAAGGAGATTTAATATTTACTTAAATTTATATTTCCATTTCTTCGCTCTGGTGTCGAGGCTAAGCGCAGCGTTGAGTTCTGCCACTCAACACGCAATGCCTCCAGAACTCGGCAGAAAGTGGGGAATGGATTGTCTTAACAATAGGTTCCCTCTGCTTACCCTGCTGTGTGCGGGATACAGCGTGAAGCTGATAATATAGATATATGGATGGATATATTTAGATTAGATTAGATTTTATTGATTATATTTGAGATTTAGATTTGTTTGGCACTTTAAGTCATTCGATGTTGTAAGATGAATCTTAACGGCGCACTCTGTCTTATACAAGGGGATAAATGAAGAATTTATTTATCTTCATTCAGATGATATATTTCATTCATTTATGAATACCCCTCAAGGAAAGAAGCCAAACCCATCACATTTACAATCAGAACTTGTACCACTGCGCCATGGTGACAACTTCAATTTTTACAATTTCAATTTTTACATTGCATCCCAGTAAACTAAGAGGGTAAGCGGGTTTGGATAAATTTACCTGTCCAAGAGTAATGAGATAGGTAAGTGGCTCGAACTGAGCCATAATTCTGCAACGAGATCAAAATTGAACCTTAGAAATATCTATGAGAGCTTAGAAAAGTTGGACTGGGATGCCTTATAGACTGGGGTAAGCTGACTCGTAATCTAGTCTCCGAACTTCTATATGATATGCTTCGATTGAATCCTGATATATGGCTTTAGTTTCTAGATTTGAGATTTTAGTTTTATGAGAGTTATTTTAAATTGCTAGTATACGCAGAAAAATATGCACTGAAAGTATTTGTATAGATAAATTGTGTTGGATAATCCATTTATCGAGAAAGGTTATAGGCAATATTGCATCACTTTAATCGTTTCCTTGTAATCCACCGTACCTGAGGCAACTACCTTGAGCATTGAAAACGTATGATGTGTCATTCACAACTCTTATTTATTTAAATTTGGCCAGGAGGCAAAGCCGTAGCTAAAGGATAGTTTACTATCCTAACCAACCATGAGAACCAACTAACCAACGATGAGAAATATTAGCATACAGTTTTTGGAAGTCCTAGGCATGGCCCTTGGAAAGATGGTATTTGAGTTTGTGACGCACTGTGCGGTAAGAAAATAGACGACGACAAATCGACGGCAGGCAACAGGTCAAACAGTTCTCCAGAACTCAAAATGAATGCGGTAGAGAACGCACTCGTTTTTATAGACGCAAAGTCAAAATATAAATTCTTTCACAGATCATTAGTTCCCCAAATAATTGTTTCTCTTCAGAAATGAAAATATTCTTAGATAAACGAAAGAAATCAAGACTGCAACAATCGTGCACTCAATCAGAAACTATAGCATTTAGAAATCATATACCAATAGTAATCAGCAAACAGCATCTTCTTAATAGTTCAAAACGCTTAAAGTAGGTTCACATCGTATACCGCATTATTACCATACCATTTCTTTCTTCATTTTCCGTCCAATTTTTCAAAACTTTGCTTATTGAGTGACAGAACTCAACAGTGCGCTTTTGTCTTGTTACCAAGGGGAAAAACATCCCACTAGTAGCAATTGAACCCATAACCGTCGCGCCTACAACCAGACTGTCCCATACCCCAGGAAGGCCTCATCCAAGCTTATAATATTCAATAATGTACACGATAACGTGCAATATTCGTACTCGTACTAAATCAATTTATGATCTCACAGAACATGGTATCTTGGCATGTAGAACGACATTAAATGTTAATTAATGTTAACTTAGAGCATATACTGACAATATGTATATAATGTACTTGTATATACAAGCTATGTATTTAATTAAAAGCCGTCATGGCGGACTGCGACTGCGTATAATTGAGAACCCGATGAATGCGGCTTCGATTATCCACTCGCGCATATTTTTTTTTTATTTCCTCGCTCTGGTAAAGTAAGCAAGGCGTTAATTTTTCATTATGCAATGTATAGAAAATTGGAAAAATGGAGATAGGAGTGTCTCAGCTCATGGTTTCTTTTAGTTGTTTGTTATCTTTTCTATGTTGTTTTTATGCAACCAAAACTTGAGAAGTTGATTATAAAGAGAGCTAAGAAAGACTGTTTAAACAACAGATTTGCTTTTTACTATTTGTGAAGACTAATACGTAAAGTTTTTCGAAAATAATTGACAATTATATACCCCGAAAAAAATCAATAAGCAAACAAATAAATAGAATAAAGCTGGAAATCATCATAAAAACTAACGTCAGCATTAAATTCAGAAACTTGCATAAATTAACATCATATAGGTCAAGAATCGATTTGAAACCAAACGACAAATTTTTATAAGCAGAAAACAGAGAAGATGATCACGAATTTCTTAACACACGCTAAAAAATCATACAAACAAGGCGAAACCATACAAATAAAGCCTAAAAATAAAATAGTCGATAAAACCGAATGATAAAATGTATACAAATTTATTCCACAGTACATTCGCCGCTAGCAGTAATAGAATGTTCAATAAAATACTACAACGGTAATAACATTATCACACTACTGTATGGGTTACTGTATAAATGTGACTATATATTAAAGAAATAAAAAGTATTTTATTATATTATCGGTCGTCGGGAGCGTCGTATGATTGTAAATGTAATTGTTGTGGGTTCGATTCTTGTTGGGTAGTCATTTGAGGCCATTGTAGCGCAGTGGCACAAGCATGATTGCAGATGCAATTCCCACTTTGACTATTTCCACTAAAACAAGTCAGACAAAACACGCCGCTGAGTTTCAAAGTTGCAGTCTTGAAACTAGTAGGAAGAAAAGTATTTACTTTATAATAATCGCTTTAACTTGATATTATTTATGTAAATGAAAAAAAATATCAAAATATTATATATTTTGATTACAGCACATTGAATAGTTTATCGAGTAATTATAGACTACTGTTATTATTATGAATATCAATTTGGTCAGATTTAGAGTGGGTATGCATATAAGTTCCACTAAGTTTCGGAGACCCCATCAAATAGTCGATTCCATTTGCCGATACAGCACCAATAACAGTTAGAGCGTGTATTACTCTAGGAATTACCTCTAGTAGTAGTACTAGTAGGATTCTGTAGATCAAATTAGGAAAACTATATGAAATAAATAAGTTCTTTAATTTTCACTATTATTACACATTTTAAATGAAACTATTTTAACCGGATTAATCGTGTGTATTTGGTATTATACACTTTTGGAAACCCGACGTTTCGAACACTTTGCAGTAGTCGGTGGTCATGGGTAGACTACCCCTGACCATATACGTGAGTAATACGGTTAAAATAGTTTCATTTAAAATATATTACATTAAATTTTGATGTTGAAAAAGCTTCACGTTGTATTCTGCATATAGCAGGGTAAGCAGAAGAAACCTGAAAATCTATTGTCCATTCCTATTAAGACACTTCCGTTTTTCGCTTTCCGCCGTATTCTGGAGGCATTGCTTGTTAAGTCGCGGAACTCATTGAAGTTCAATGTTCATAAAATTAACTAGAATTGGTTTCATGACAGTTGTAAAATTTTACAGATGGCATATTTAAAAAAAATAAAACATGATTTAGATTTTTTTTACAAACATTACGTTACCATAACGGTGCAATCCTTATTCGGGGGAAAGCCCTGTTAGCAGAGAAACGGTGCGTGCACAGTGCACAGTGCACGCTCCGTTCCCCCTTTTTTGCCCAATGACCAAGACATTGTTTGATGAGTGGTGCCACACAACAGCACGTTCTGTCTACCAGAATGAAGAAATGGCAATAATTTAATTACAATAATTCCCCGAGAGGATCAAACCTTCAAGCATTCCGCTTATAGTCAAAGATTTTTTTCCTACGCCACGACGGTTTCAGCCTAAAAATCCAGCAATTAAGTATCGTTCTAAGACATACCAAGTTTATCCTGGAGCACGGTCTTGGTGTGGCACCTCACCAGGCAGAGGAGGAGGAAAAGTGCGACGTACGCCGCCATGCTGCCAGACCGATCACGTGCACGGCGACGTGTAGTGTCGCCACCGCATGGTTAGTTACTGAAACAAGGAAATTAACATTATATATATCTGTTGAAACTTGTTTAAAATAAATTAGGCCTCTTCTAGAGTGAGATAAATTTAAATTTATAAATAAATATATATTTTTTGTAATTATACAAAGCCATATTTGAATTCCATACACACTTTCCTAATGTTCTAATCTACTAAATTATTGTCATTATCAGTACAGGCGCCAGCGTGTCCAGTCAAGTTAAAAAGCTGGCAACGTGCAATGTGTATTTTACACGAACCATTTCCAGCTATTGAGTTCATAATTTGACTATTACCAACAAATAAAATGTAATCGAAATAATGGTATAAATATAATATAATGGTATAAAAAATATCGAGTGTATAGACTTGAATTATATCTTAAGTTAACACAGAACTCGTCACCCTTATAGATCTCCTATTCGGTGGTATCGAGAGCGTTTATGTAATCTTTAAATATCAAAGTTGTTGTAAAAAATATTCATTGGTTTCAAGCTATTTATTATTTGCCCGTGACATAATATAAATTATTGCTTATTGACTCTATAAAAGCGTGACACAAAATGTGGCTGTAACAGCGACTGGTTATGGGTTCGATCTCCACTCGAGGTAGTTAAATATTTATTCAATTGTATATTTCCGTTTCTTCGCTTCGCCACTCAACATGCAATGCCTGCGGAACTCGGTAGAAAATGGGGAACGGAGTGTCTTAATACTAGATTCCCTCTGTCTACCCACCCTGCTGTGTGCGGGATGCAGCGTGAAGCTAATTTTAATTTTTGACTCTGCAATTTTAAAAAAAATCCTGCTCCATAATCGATCAATCTTCATTAAAAACCAATACACTTTCTTAAAGACGAGGGAGTCAGGCGACAATTTCTTCCAACTTGATAGTTTTCCAAAATCTTTATCCGCCATCCGCCACATAATTTAATATCTAGCGAGAAAAGCCTTGCCAAGTCGTTTCTACTAAATTTCAAAAAGGAATTAACCTGGTCGGCCTGGCCGGCCGGGGACTGTCGCCCGACAGATTTTATTACTGCCATGAATAAATTCCACCGGGGTACTTCCTAGCACCTCGTAAATTATAACGATGTTTTAAGCCTTCAGCTCAATTTACTGCGATGTTTTAACATGTGCCGTCCTAAACATATGCGGTAGCGAACCAGCAATGGATGACGTGGGGAGAAACGGGTAAAGTGGTACGGTACGTCAACTTGCATCGTACGATAAGGTTTATTTACTACAGTCCGTGACGCTTTATAGCGTTTTATCTTGCCTTATCCTTTTATAAGTATCTCAAATGTGAGTCCGGTGAATTTATGTTTATTTCGATGTTTACGAGCTCATAATGTGAGATGAACTCGCTCAGGAATAGCAGATGTCTTGATAAGCCTTAATGTTTGTATGTTTAAAATTAGAATAAAAATTTTAGCTGCAAAATTTTTTAACGTTATGTTATGTACGAATATATACAAATAGAAGATGAATACAAAAAAGGAAATGCAAACAAAATTAAAATTTTTAGGCCGTGTCGTATCTAATTTCGCGAAGCAATAAAAGTTTCTCACGTACGCCCTGACCTGAGCAACAAAAATAAATTACGAATAAATTGAGCCATGAATCAAATGGGAGCACCTGTGAATTAAATTGCGAATGTGTGAGAGACAAAAAATGCCTCATAACCGCACCCGACCTTCTTTTGATTTATTTACGGCCTTTAGACCTACTTCACGAACTACTGGCTATGTTTTTTAATATTATCTATACAACTACTGACGATTGATTTTATTATTGTAAAATGTAAGAAATCTTTATATTTAGTCTTATATTAGAAAATATCGAATAACTACTAAGTTACTTAAAATATAACACAGTCACCTATAATTATATCTATGTATATATAAGTATCTACAAAGTTAAATATTGATCAAGCCTATGCAAATAATAAAGAAAATAGAATGTTATAAATAAATTTTGCAATCCAACTCCAACGAAAACAACAATTCACTACGATTTCATTTACTTCTACCATATCCTGGAATAGCATCCAGAATCTATTTATAGTATATCTGAACGGCGAAATGAATAGAATATTGAATTATTTTCCTTATTTATAAATCCACGTTTCTCTAAGAAACTCTTAGACAAATATAGGTTTTCAATAGCAGACGATGTTTATTTCGTAGCTGGCCGTTTATTTAAAGTGCAAATCCAATTTGCTCCATCCTTTCGACTGTGTTATTCTGGCGTCGACTTGGCCCAACTATTCAGCCAACGCTTCAGCATTGTATTGTTGCAGTGTTTTACTTAATTTATAGTGCATTTCACATAGTTATTTATTTTTGTCCTTTTAGTTCAAGTTGTGAATTTTTGCTTAGTAATAAGTTAGATATACATGAAGAAACGCAGAGTAGAGTTCAACAATTCCATACACAATGTTTCCAATATTAGACGGAAATTAGGGGACAAATGATCTAAATACTAAGTTTCTTACCAGAAAAGAAAAGGAGGAAACATTATAGTATTACTTTGTTTTTCGTCTGTACATGTGTTCATATCATTTATTTTAATATGGAGATATCAAGCTGAAATTAACATCTAATAAATTAAAAAAATCACAGATAAAATATATCACAAACTTATAATTAAAGTTAGATAAAAAATGTAAATGAGCGCCCGCAGAATTAATTTTGTCAATTTTATAATTATTATTTCCAATTCAAGATTTTAAATCAACGGGAAGTACAAACTGTTGATTTACAATTTCGAGCCATCGGTAGGCAAGTCCGAGTCGGTCGATCAGTTAGTCAATATACTTGACTGGTTTATTCTTATTAAGCAAATTCGTGTTATTCGTAATTTTAGTAAGTAAAATAAGATAAGAAGAAGAACAAAGAGAAAAATAAAGTAGTGTAATAATACCTTCCAGCAAGGTGGGTGAGTGTCTTCCAAAATAGTTAATAATGGATGGAAGCGAAGAGACTATCTAGCAGTTAACTACGACAGGCTGACGATGATGATGATGAAATAGTAAAAGCAAATAAGCAGAAATATTGAAAAATGATAAAGTTTAATTAAAAACTGAAATAATACATACATAGAATTAACTATACTATATAGCATACATAAATAAATAAAAAAATACAATCCCGATAAAGAAATATCTCATATTGTTTTTTTGGCCTGCAGACGAGTTGATGCTAGTATTGGCTCTACAACCGGATGTACTCTATGAAAAAGTTAAAAGATATGAATTATGTTTTATTTTAACTGTCTACGATATTTGTTGCTTTCAGTAGTATGCGAATATATTTTTTAATATTGCTATGAAGTAAAATCACAGACACACACAGAGGCACACTATCTGATTGTAAACGATACGGTTGTAGGTTCTGTTCCCACTTGGGTGAAATTAATTATTGTCATTTATCTGCCCTTGCCAGACGGAGTGAAGTCGACACTCAATACGCACGATCTCGAATTTTGAATATCGGAACATTTTTTTCTTTTAATGCTAAATACTCTATGGAATTGCTTACATAATAAATTCATCAATTCAACTTTTGACTCATACAAAATTAACCCACGCCTACCTTTATATTACACACATATTATAATTAAAAAATATCGATCCAATTTTCAAAGCTACAATCAATCGCTTCTGAATCAATATTAAACTACCAATAAACTCGATATACAACATACACATAAAAAATAAAAATAAAACGTTTACTAAATCCATCGTGGCGCAGTGGCACAAGAATGTGACTGTAAATACGACGGTTGTGGGTTCGATTGCTTCTCGGGGTAGTGAAATATTTAATATTTTTAATTTCTTCGATCTGGTACCAAGGCAAGGCGCTACGTTGAGATCTACAATTCAATAAGAAATCAGCTGAAAGTGGATAACGGATTTTCCGTTATATGCCAGATACAACGTGAAACTAAAAAAAAAGTAAATACTATCGGATAGCCGTTTTGATTTTTATCGTGGCTTTGGAATTGCCAGCATCGCTTCTGAATTAAAATTGCTAAGGCAATATACATTTTGTGTTAGTTAGTATCATAGAGACTGAGTTTCGCTGCTATTTTATTCAAACTCTATTTCACAACGCGTTTATTATTTGCTGTTTGTTTTTATTTCTTTCTTTTTCATTCCAGATATTGTAATAAAATGGATTTTAGGTTCATATAAAATATTGATGATCCTGCAGTCCATGTAATAAAAAAATTCTGTATGGTTTTTTTATTTTTGGATAGCACATGCAGAATTTACTTTTTTATTTTTTTTAAGCCCAAATAGTCAAGCGAGTTGAACATAGACGACAAATTGTCGTGTTTAAGGAACAGCGACCTTAGCATCTGCCACCGAATAAGTCTCCAAAAAATCCAGAGTTTTTTTAACTTCACGCTGCATCTCGCATATAGCAGGTTAGGCCGAGAACCAGGTATTAAGAGACTCCGTTCCCCACGCAACGTCCTATGTCGAGTGGCGTAACTCAATACCGCGCATTAAATACAAGAGCGTAGAAAAGAAAATAAAAAAAAATGTTAAAAACAAAAATAAATGTTTATTAATAACAAAAAAATACGTTAATAACTGAAAAAGTAAAAAATTGTACTTTTTGTCTTTTCATAAATTAGTACCGAATTTTATTTTTTTTGTCTTTGTTTAATTTAGTAAAGTATTATTATGATTATTTAACTGCGCGTAGCGTCAACGCCTATATATTCCACCAAGCATACAATGTATGAAAAAAAGAAAAAACACATACAAAGCCAATTTAAGGCATACAAATTGAAGCAAAATATTACAAAAAAATTAACATAAAATGAAAAATAATAATTCCCCTAAATGGTGATCGAATTGCATCATTTTTTTTTTCAAAAGTCAAATTTTATACCAAATTTTGAAAACTGAGGAAATTAACGAGTCGGGCTTCATATACTTTGATGAATACTTCAAAGAGGTTTCAATTTTCCATTTTTTGAAAAATTATGAACAACATCGAAAAGCAATATTACGATTTTGGACATGAGATAACCAGAATACAATTTACGATTTTAATATACATTATATTAAGCTTTATGAAATCCTTATAATATATTTACTTTGCACACAAAAAGAAAAGACTAAAAATATGTACGAAATAAAAGTTAAAAAAATAAATAAAAACCTGCATATTCAAAGCTTAAAACGACAAACGACATGTTCATTTATCCGCTAACGATTGTTAGCTAAAGTACACCTGCTCTCTTACTAGCACCAACAGAAATGGAGCCCTATCTACCTTCTGTTAGTTTGAATATACAAACCAATTAAAATGGTCGTTTTAGTTGAAAAATAAAAGTTATTAGTTCTAAGCGCTTTAGCACAGTTCTATATTACTTTTATTTGGGAACCCATAGTAAATGCGTTTGTAAATTCATCCTTCATACATTCATATAGTTATCGTTTCATATAGTATCATATTCAGACATACATTGATAAAAATGAACAGACGAACACAATCTCAAGGGTCTTTGAAATACAAAAAAATAAAGGACTTATTTATATTATGTTTTCTTTAAATCGTCAGTATTTTAAATATGCATTTTTTTATAATATTACTATAACTTAAATCTATGACCTAGTAATAATTATTAGAACAATGTAAACTAAAAGTAAATTCATATTAGTTTATTATTAAACATATAATGTATATAAAAAACATATACGAGCCCTAGTAATCTATACTTCACAAAATATTTTGATGAAACATGACCTACATTTTAAATAAAGAATAAAATTGCAATGCCACTTGCTAATTTTTGAAAGCAAACGCGTGTTGTATAAAAATTAACAGCAAAAAAAATTGTTTTGTTCTAGTTTACAAAGATAACATATTTTTTCTACCTTTTCCCGTTTTGTAGGTTAGTTGTATTGATCTGTTATGGTGTAGTGGAAAAACGTCTGATTACAAATTTCTTTTGAGAGAATGGATTATATTATATATATATATATATATATATATATATATATATATATATATATATATATATATATAATATAATATAATTTTATAGCTTTATGCTGCGAAGGTGCTTAGTGCGAAGCCCTTCAAACAGTAATCAAGCTCTCAACCGTTTACAGTCAGGCGCTACGCCACTGCGTCTACGTCTTTATAACCATGACTATGTTCTTATTTAGAAGAAAAACAAAATATATTTTTTATCCCCTTTTATATATGATATGCTCGCCAACCATTCTACCTATAACTCATACGGTGCGAAAGCTATCGATCACGCGAAGAATGTATATGAACTATAAATATACATATATTTATATATATATGCCACCGATAAACTGTCTTTCAAAATATTCGCCGAGGCCAGCGATAATCTAATAAACTTTACTACACTGATCCCTCACAAAAACTTGCTTTATTGGGAGTGTCGATGCAAAAAGGTGTCTTCCACTTACATATGTAATTAAGAATTTAGTAATTTCAAATATTTTTAAGTAAAAAATCCTTGCTGCCTAGGCTTTTTAGCATGTGCTTGCCTGATCGGAGTGACTGTAGGCTTTGGTTTTACTTGAAAATATAAAAATGGCGCAAGCGCGCGACTGTTAGGTTAGGTTATGGTTTTCCCATACGAGGAAAATAGATTATTTAATATTTTAATTTTCCCGCTCTAGTAACAAGACAAAGCGCGGTATCGAGCTTCACCACTAAACACGCAATAGCTCCAGAATTCAGAGGATAGTGGAGAACGGAAGGAAATTATGAAATTGAAGGAATTAATGGAAACAGCAGTTTCTTAACACTAGGTTCCCTCCGCCTAATCTGACATAAAGTATGTCATTTATTTTATATACTAGATAATAAATGTATAAAATATAATATTAATTAAGTTTTTAAACTCATTTAATTTCTGTCAGCGTATCAATGTAGGTGCTTCTGGAATGCACAGCACGTAGCGTACGTAAATGTATGCTTTAATCGTTTTAAGACTTTAATGGTGACTCCGTGATAAAACTAATATTTGTATTCTTATTTACATTTGTTTTTATGATTATTATTATTATTTCTATAAAAAATAATTACAATATTTTAAATTTAAAATTATGGATGTGAATTTATTAAGTAATACAAAATGAACAAATTGCTGATTTACAATATTATATACTTTATTTTGTATATATATATATATAAATATATATATATCCATACCTATAAATTCGAAAGTAACTCTGTCTGTCTGTCTGTCTGTCTGTTACGCAATCAGGGCCAAACCGCTAATTCAATTGTGATAAAATACTCATAAAGAGATACTTAAGGGTCTTCGGATGAACATATGTTACTTTTTTTTCTCATATTTGTAATATTGTCGATATATACTAATATATTAAAATACTTTTTAGTTTGACAGGCAATTTATTCCGCCATGTTAATAACAACCGACCGTTGCCAAGCAACGGTTTGCAAAGTTTGTTTGTTATAAGAAAACGTCACCCAAAATGAGCTTAACGCATACATAGCGGGCGCCGACTCAACCTTATGAGATACATAAAAACAATGTTTTACAAAAATATTGTT
>DWQW01010205.1:0-12333 GCA_018249695.1 Heliconius erato demophoon | reverse complement strand
ATATATATATATATATATATATATATATATATATATATATATATATATATATATATATATATATATATATATATATATATATATATATATATATATATATATATATATATATATATATATAATATATGATATATATTTCATGTATATTTCATAGTAGTGGAAATCAACGCCGTACTTCATTTTCCTACAAGAAATCGAGTGGAAATCACAACAGTCAAGTCACGGTCAGATTGATAAAATTCACAATTGAATGGAAAACTTCACTTCCCTTTTTAATGCTATCAGTGATTTAATCAAAGAAGCCTTTAAACGTTGTGCGATATATTAAAATTTAAATGGACTCTACATAATATAATTATGCTCAACACGTGGTCGACTCTGCTATGGAATTTGCCAGAAGCAATATTTATATGTATACTAAAAATCGTTAAAAATCGTTTTGTATGGTTAGACGCGCTAATCTCAGAAACTATTGCTTCAGAAGCTATTGAAAGAATATTGTTGTCGCAGATAGTGAATTTCTCAAGGAATAAATAAGTAAATAAATCAGCTTCACGCTGTATCCCGCACACAGCAGGGTAGGCAGAGTGAACCTAGTGTAAGACACTCCGTTCCCCACTTTTCTGTCGAATTCCGGAGGCATTGCGTGTTAAGTGGCAACTCAACGCCGCGCTTTGCTTCGACACCAGAGCGAAGAAATGGAAATATAAATTTAAGTAAATATTTCATGTCCTCGAGTGGGGATCGAATCCACAACCAGTCGGTTTTACAGTCACACTTTGTGCCGCTGCGCCACGACTGGCCTCTCAAGGAAAGCTATACTAAATGACTTGAAGCCACGACCAACGGAAGTTAAGTAACAATGAGAAATGTTGCATAAGTGGGAAAACTTGAAAGCCTCAGTAAGCTTGATGCACCGCTCTTAGTAGAGCCAGACCGCAGGAAAATCTACTCGGAGAAATGAAATATTTTCATTTCCTCGCTCTGGTAATAAAGCAAAGTGCAGTGTTAATTTTCGCCATTCAACACGCAATGTCTCGAAAATTTATCCACAAACTGGGAAACGGAGTGACACTAGGTTTATAAAAAAAAACAAAAAGTCCTGTGGCTGGTCTCAATTCTGGCCAGAGACCTTTAATTCAATGAATGACTACGACGATGACTAAAAAAAAATGTTGAGACCTAAAAACTGAAGAACTTAAACCAATGAGGCCACGTCCTGACAAAGTGGGACGGTAGCGCTCAATATTGTCCTATCTGATGCTACTTGGGAAAATTTGTTATTTTCTTCCCATTTCTCTGGGAAGACAAACCACGGCGTTGAATTCCGCGAGGAGCGGGTTATCATTACATTAGATTCTATGTTCCCACTCTGATATGCGGTATAAAGCGTGAAGCTGCTTCTTGAGAAAACTACCTCACAGTACTTATAGAAGATACGTAAAAACTAAGTTAATCAGTTCGGATAAGGATAATAAAAGCGAGACTCAATTACAAAACCCTATGACCGTTGGCGTTCAGTTAATGTGTTCATAGGATTTATTTGGCTACCAACGGTTTAATCAGGATTATCTTTTTTATTATTGTATGTAGATAGGAATTCAAACCAGGCTATAAGTGTGGTGGGTTGTGGGTTCCATTCTCAATCGATGAAATTAAATATTTTCTTCTCGCTGGCGACGAGGTAAAGCGCAGCGTTGAGGTCCGCCACTGAATACACCATACCCCCAGAATTCAGTAGTGCTGGACACAGTGTGAAGTTAAATAAACTACATTTATTTTTATTATGTATAGGTATTTAAAATATATATACAAGATTGTACATGCGGCTTCAAACAGAAATTAAGATGTGTCATGTGTCCTACACGACGTATGACACATGACACAATTACAGGACATCGTAGTGCAGTGAATAGCATCTGACTCACACTTGAGGGAGTCAAATATTTTAAATTTTTCGCTCTACTAACACAAAGCGTGGCGTTGAGTTCCAACCGCCACACTCTCCTGAAATCGTTTATGATGATATTTAAATTACTATCATTTTCTTGGTTTGGTTCACTGTTAAAGTGCTGCGCTGAGTTCCGTCGCTCAACAACCACTGTTTCTTTGGGTGTAAAGCAGAGAATAGAGTTTCAACACTCAAGTTTTTAAAATACACAATTCATTACGTATGTTGGGAAAAGGAAAACAAATACGCCCACATATATCGATTTAATGTAATATGCTGTACCATGCCATCTTGTCGCATTTGGGATGTGGTTTACTATATTATTTCACGCTTAGCAGACAGAAGGATTTTTAGTGTAAAGACATCCCGTTTCCCACTTTCTGTTAAATGAAATATATTTTCTCGTATGGAAATCGAATCCACAACTGTCGCGTCTACACTAGCACATTACCGCTGCGGCACGGCGGTCTCGATTATAAACTTAATATAATAAATCCTCAAATAGAAACTACTATTTATAATTAGGCTAAAAGAAAAATAAAAAAAAATGCACGAGTATATTCTAACTTAGTTCAAATATTTCAAGAGTGTTTAAAGAATAAACAATTTATGAGCATTCTGAGTATGTAGAGAGTATATTACCGCTTTTGATGAATAAATGTATATTTTATGACGTTTCTACGGCGCTAATAGCTTATGACGTCATTTTCCACTAGCACTCTCTATGACTGGTAATAAAAAAAATAAAATAAATTAGCTTCACGCTGTATCCCGCACACAGCAGGGTAGGCAGAGGGAACCTAGTGTTAAGACACTCCGTTCCCCACTTTCTGCCGAATTCTGGAGGCATTGCGTGTTGAGTGGCAGAACTCAACGCCGCGACTGATGATGACTGGTAATGTTAGAATAATTATTAACGTTAGTACTAGTAATATATTTTTTTATAATTTCACGCTGTATCCCGTATATAAGAGGGATAGGTAGGCAGAGAGGAGCTAGTGTCACTCACACAAGCCGTTCCCCACTTTCCGTTTTATTTTTTGAGATATTGCGTTAGAGTTGCGTGTTGAAAGTAATTCAAACTTATGTACTACTAAGTGTGGGATAAACAGTATAACGCTAAAGCGCTTGTTTGGTTGATCACACTAATCTCAGGAACTACTGTTTGAAATTGAAAAATTTTGATTGTATCGGATATTCCATGTATTGAAAAAAAATGCTATAGCGTTATTAGCAGGATAGGCAGAGGGAACTTAGTGTTAAGACTCCGTTCCCCACTTTCAGAACACAACGCCGTTTGCATGGGTGCCAGAATAATGAAAACATTAATAAATAATAATTCATTTCCTCTAGTGGGGACTGAACCCACAACCATCTCATTACAGTCACACACTTGTGCCTCTCCGCCACGACTGGCCTCCTGATAATATAAAGGCTCTTTTTAAAATAAAGATTAAGATTCGCTTATTTATTATTAAAGTTCTTTAGAAGTAATGTACGTGAATTGAATACGAAAAAAGTGTTCATTATGCTGAGGTCGAGAGATTTACTTGTAGGGTGACCATGGGATAATTTAAAGATGATCGATATTATTACACATATTATAAACTGCTCGGTAGTCCGTATAGTGATTTTTTTACCCGACTGCGCTGAATCCAAGAGGAGGGTTATTTAATTAATGAATAATGACTGAGATTGAATAATTAATAATAATATTAAAAGAATAGAGGCCACCGTGGCGCAGTGGCACTGCGTCTCACTGTAAACGCAACAGTTGTACTTTCGATTCGATTATTTTTATTTTCTCGTTTTGTTATTAAAATTAAATGCGACGTTAGCCACGACGTTAGCCGACGTTTTGCCATTCAACGATGTTTTGAAAATTGAGCAGTGCGTGGGGAGCGGAATGTCTAGCACTAGATCCCCTTTGCCTGTCCTTTGTACCCACCTACATACGGTTTCCAAGAGGCGTGGGTTCAAATTGTGTTCTCAATTTTTTATACGTTTTCTGAATCAATAATTTTAATTTTTAAGTATTTGATTACTCTTTAAAAGTATAAAAAATAAGGGAAAGTGATATAAGTTATATTTTTTCTGTCCATGTCCTTCTATTACTTTATTCATTGTTACAATACAAAGTTCCTTAAGAACATTATATGTCAAATTTATCTTGAGCTTTGTAAGTAGGTACAGGGTGAATTATATTTATATTCAGATTAGAGGAAAATATGAGTAGAAGTTATTTTTGTTTCATAGCACAATATATGTATAATAAACTTCCGAACATTAAGGGTTGCGGAACTCAACGCCGCGTATCTTACTAGTAAGATAGCGCGGCGATATCTTACGAGAGAAATTAACGTAATTTATTGTTCAAGGCAGAAATCGAACTTCGACTATCGTGTTTAACTCACTTTACCACAAGCGTCTCAAAGTAGTTTAATTAATTTTAAATTGCTGTTATTAATAATTATTACTGGAAACCGAGTGTTTTAGCACCAAGGTTTCGTCTACTAAAACTTGCATTTGTATTAAAAAAAACGGTCAAGTTCGAGTCGTACTCGCCTACTGAGAATTCCGTACCAATATGAATATTGTGGGTCAACAAAACTGGGAACGAGACTAACATTTGACAAACTTAAGCTCACAAGGGACTGTAGAGCTAGATATTTAATATTTACTTCCTCATGATATTTCCACGCGAGTTTGAGAAAAATCATCTGAACAGACATACAAACTGAAGATAATAATTCTATAAGGGTTCTGATTTTATCAGGTACGGAAAGGTCCTAAAATTGAAAATTGAAAAAAAAAACATTTATATATTATATTTTTAAATATTTCCCTGTCTCGTTTCAGTCTTATATTCATAGTCAAGTATGTATTGTGAATCCACTAATGGTTACGGAATAAAAAGCTTTTAGTAAAGAGAGCTTTAGTACTGACATAAATTTGAAAGTTCGTATTAGAAAATATTCGACGTTTATTGTACAATTCACTAACATAGATGAAAATGTAGTGTAGTTAGCATGTATTGTACTGTGTATATGATAGTTGCGAGTTCGATTTCCACTTGGACTAAATATTAAAAAAAATGTGATAAGATTTGTCTACAGCGAGGCAAGTAGTGGTGCAGAAGCATAAGCGTGACTATAAACGCAACAGTTTGTGGGTTCGATTTCAACTCAAGGAAATTAAATGTTAAATATTTTCAATTCCTTGTCGTGGCAACGAAGAAAAGCTCGGGGTTGAGTTCCACCACTCAACACGTAAATTCTCCAGAATGCGACGGAAAGTGAGGAACGGGAGTATCTTAGCCCTAGATTTCCTTAAATATTAAATATTTTCAATTCCTAATTGTGGTAACGAGGAAAAGCTCGGCGTTGAGTTCCACCACTCAACACGTAAAACCTCCAGAATGCGATGGAAAGTGGGGAACGGGAGTATCTTATCGTAAGTTTCCCAGGTTCCATCTTACCTTGCAATATTTTGGTGACAGCCTTTATTATTTCGAGTCGAAAACACATACAAAAAATTCTCCCTTATATCAATACCAAAATGACGTTGTCACTCATATACGTATTGGCTGTACAAACCTTCAGCGTCAGGTGCTCTTGACACCTGTTGACTTGACATTTGATTTGTTTGTTAGGTTGTTTGGCTTCGGGCGTTAGGCTTGTTATACGCAGAAATGTATTTTGATTTAATGCCTTCTTATTGTTGGGAATCTATTTAGTTTATTATTTAATTCGAAAGGCGGTTGTGGATTCGTTGTTCATTTTGGGGAGTTGGGGAACATTTATATTTTATTTTTATTTTGTTAGTTTCACGTTGTATTTCGTATAAACACTTAGTTCGAACTTAGTGTTAAGGCACTGCGTTCCTCACTTACCGCTGCTCGATGCACTACATGTTCATTGGTGAAAGTGATGGCCGCGCTTCGGCTTGACATCTGAGCGAAGATATTAAATACATCATTCACCCAAGTAGGTATCTTATTGCGTAGTCGTTACTGCCCCACAATGGCTTCGATAACAATATAATACACTAGTGACCTCAACGCGACTTCGCTCGTTTACACTTATTTTTATATTATAGTAAGATTATAAAAAATATTACACATCTCACACAAATTGTAGCCTATGTGTTATTCTGATGTACAAGCTATATTGCTGTTAAGTTTCATCTAAATCCGTTCTCTACTTCTTGCGTTAAAGTGGAACAAACACCCATAAACATTCACGTTTATATTATTAGAAGGATATTAAATATTTTTTTATATATCAATAATTAAGTCTAATTTGCTATTTATTATTTTATTTAATTGTACATTAAAATGATAAAATGTTGTCATATTGAATGTAGTATCCATATATATAGACTGAGATCCCTTCTTCTGAGATATTTTTAGCAAAGCTGAAATTTTTAAGATGAACTCCTTCTAGACAAATATGACATTGGTTGTTGAGTGGCAGAACCCATCACTCTGCTTTGTTTTGTTACTAGAACGAGAAAATTAAAATTATTTCTTTTACGGAGTAGAAATCAAATCCACAACCGTTGCATTACAACAACACAGTTATCTATAATATCTATAAAATATTATACTAATTAAACTTTCTTAATATAGATACGAAACGTACAAGGCTACATTGAAGAAGATCCCGGCGACGCGCCTCTCGCGTCTGACGGAGGCGCTCGCGAACTACGACCCGGTGCTCAACGAGTATTTCTTTGACAGACACCCGGGGGTATTCGCCCAAGTCCTCAATTATTACAGGTATGTGATAAAGCTATTGATAAAACTAAAGTTTGGTGATGAATCGTGGCGCAGTGTGGGTTCGATTCTCATTCGAGCTTCATATCTTGGTAAAATAGAATTTCGCCATTCAGCACGCAATGTCTTCATAATTCAGCGAAAAGTGAGAAACGAGCTTAATAGCAGTTTCCTAGGTTCCCTTTGCCTACCATGCTTTGCTATGCGGAATACAGTGTGAAGGTTAAATAAAATAATTATGAAATAAAAAAAGAATATAAAAAACATTCTTAGTAAAAGAAAGGATTTCAAGTCACCGTCAAGTAAGCTTGCCAAAGAGCCTACAGCCATACATTTTATTTCCGAACCAACGGCTAAGGAATAAAATGTATGTATATACGCCATGCTTTTACTAATAAACCGTTATGGATATAACACTTACGTAGTGTTGTGATTGTGGTTAAGGGTTCAAATCTTGCTCGGCGAAATAATAACTTATAATCTATTTTCATTTTTTATGTCAACGCTAAGACAAGTTCAGTGTTGGGCCCGACATCCTACTCCTGATTGACTCCTGCGACACCCAGTCTGTCCACCATATATATATGAAATATACATGGCGGCTTTAGTCTTGTTTTTAACGGGAAATAAAAATACAATATAAAAAGAAAATTAAAATAATCATAAATGATATGATAACTGAAATTGCAACGGCTTTGCGTCCCATTCTCAAATTCAGTTGCTCTGATATATTTCGTACATTGGGTGATACTCAACACTAGGTTCCCTCTGTTTACGTCTATATAAAGCCTTAATAAAACCAATAATAATAATGAAAAAAAGATTTTTTTCTATCAAAACATCTATTTCTTTATACACAGTAACATTAACGCGACGCCGATATTGGATGTCGAAATTTACGATTCAACCACTGTGGAAGCTTAAGATTCAAGTTTTAATGCTAGCTATAAATCGTCTTCTCGTTGTGCTATGTTGTTATGACGGAATTTATTTCGCAAATAAACCGCGTGTTTTGATGACGTTTCGGAATTTTCCTTAGTGTTACGTTTGAGTAGTATCTATACTGATATTAGTTATATAATTGTAAAGTTTGTTTGTTTTAACGAGATAATCTCAGAAACTAATAGTTTAAATTGTTTTTTTTTCGGATTACTTCTTTTTGTGAGTCCATTCATCAAGGAAGGCTGTAGATGTTTGTATGTTATTGTACTTGTTGAGTTTGTCTTGTGTCATACCCTACACTATCACGTGAGCAAAGGCGTGGGTAGAATGTGAGAGTAGTCCTCATTCGTATCGACATTAATAAAAAAAAGTCATAGCTCCCTTGAATAGTGTCTGATTACTAACACAATATTATATAGATTTCAATTCGGAATAATATAGCTTTAAGATTTTTTTGACATGGACAGAGGAAACCTAGTGTTAAGACACTCCGCTCCCTACGCACCCCCCAACTTTAGAGATGTTGCGTGTTGAATGGTGAAACTCAACGAAGAGTTTTTTTCTACACTAAGAGCAAGGAAATGAAAACAATCATGTTCATTCTCCCTAGTGCATTCATGCAACCTTAGATCTAAGCTGATTTCTATCACAATAATCCTTCTAATTATACAGAACCATTATTTCCACTCGAATGTTTTCATTTCTTCTTCTCTGATGTTGAGGCAAAGCGTGGTGTTAAGCTCCGCCACTCACCACGCACGGCGGAAAGAGTGTTTTAACTCTAGGCTCACTCACTTATCCTGGTAGAAAATTATAAAAAACTCTTTCAAAAAATGTATCATTTGGTTTAATTTTCTTATTTGCTAACAGAATTGTGAATTACACTCGCTGCCCGAACATAAATAAGAGGGTCCAGCTGTTATTTTAGTTAACTAAATAATTATTTATTCATTTTAACTCGCGATATGAAAACTTATTTTCAAACTCTACCATACTGAGAGTTTTGAAGTTTTGAAGCTCTATTTTACTGGTACTAGTTGTCGCCAGCAATTTCATACGCGTGGACTGTAATCGTCTCTTTTTCTTTTCCTTTGGAATTTTGAGATTTTTTAACCTGTTCTCCTACTCTTATTCTCCCTAACTGGCACAGCTTTTTTTAGACATGTAGTTTTGTGTCAGTTTCGACGTGCGTCGTCTGTCAGTCACACAGGTTTTTTAGCTTCACGCTGTATCCCGCACATAGACACAACACTTTCCGCTGAATTCTGAAGACTGGAACGTTGATCAATCCGATTGGTTGATTTAAGATTTGAAAATATTAAATATTTCATTTCCTCGAATAAGAATCGAATCCACACGTCACGTCACGTGTTTAGTTGCACGCTTGTGACTGCCCTAAAATCAACCAATCGGAACGATTAACGTTATAAAATGTTGACAAAACCTTCTTCAACAAAGTGACTATACAATATTAAAAATCTATTCGAATAAGTAGTTTCTGAGATTAGCTCGTTGAACCAAACAAACTCTCCAATATTATATTATAACATGCTCATATTAGAACATGCTTATAATATTAATATAATTTAAACGAGCGAATCCGCGTACACAATATGTTAACTGAACATATTAACCAGTTCTTTCAACTTTTTATCTGTACCTAATGATATAAAGCTGAAAGGTTTTATTTGGTCTTTAAAAAAGTAAAAAATATATATGTTTTAATACGTTTTTTATTTGATTTATAAAAATAATATTGTTTTAATAATATTGTTTTAGTGTTTTGGTTATTTTTTATTTAAAACTAAAAGTCTAACTGATACATCATTAAAAATTAGTATGAAACACTGTTTTTTTGAGTAAAAACAAAGTGTGCCTGTAAATCGATTGGTTGTGGGTTTGATCCCCACTCGAGAAAATTAAATATTTATTTACATTTATATTTTCATTTCTTCGCTCTGGTGTCGAGGGGACAGCGCGGCGTTGAGTTCCGCCCCTCAACACGCAATGCCTCCAGAAATTGAGGGAAAGTGGGGAACGGAGTGTCTTAACACTAGTTTCCCTTTGCCTATCCTGCTGTGTGTGGGATACAGCGTGAAGCTGAAAAAAAAAATTATATAGTAAAAAATATATATAATTTATATTTACATTAAAATATTCTAATTAAACATATTTTTAGTTATACTCGTAACTGTAAAAAATGCGGACGCTCCGCCGGACGTTTAGACCCGACCCTCGGGAAATAAAGCCGTCGCTGAAATAACTTACTGCCATAGTATAAATGAAATAAATATTTATTTCAAGAGTAAACTTAATGTGGAATACATTCAAATTTATATGGTTACAGTTGAATTTTGTTGAAAAGAACAGTGTTAAGACACTCCTGTTTTCGAGACAATTTGTATTGTTTGGTGGAACTCAACACTGTGCTTTGTCTATCATAATCTATAAAAACATATACGAAAAAAATGTTACATGCGTCGAAAAACAGGTGCATGCGCTAACCCCCTAAATTTCCGAGACAAAGTGTCAAGTGGCGTAATTTAACGCTGCGCTTTGTATTGTTACTAGAACGGGGAAATGTAAATAATTAATTCTCCTGAGTGCCGATAAATGAACTTATAAACGTCAAAAATATACTTCAATAATAAATCGAACTTATTATATATGTAAGAAATTGTCTTTTTACCAAAAAACATAAAGAGATACAGATAGGTTATTTTATGGCGTAATCCGTAAGGACTGAAAGGATAGTGAGTACTTCACTTTTTACGATCCTCAAAGGCGTCATTTGGTCTTAAACTAGGAAAACTATTTTCTAGTCCAAATACATTGGTTTATTCGATTGATCCTGTTATTTTTTAGCTTTTTACACTGAATCCTGCACAGAATGAGGAACAGAAGTGTCTTAATGGGAACGGAGTGTCATAACACTAGTTTCCAGGTTTACTTTGCCTACCTTGCTACGTGCGGAATACACTGTGAAGCTACTAAAAATCCCGAGAAGTGACAATTTATTGGAATATCACAAGAAAAAATCCACGATATATTTGTTATGCAAAATTAAGCTTATAACTTATTGGGTGGTAAAACCAAAGGTCACTTTTCCACGACCCTGGTTAGGAGTTATTCATATATTTTGTTTTAAATATAACCATTTCACCAAGTGGATCACAGCCATCGTGTGATCCCACTAATATTATAAACTTTTCACAAACTACTAAACGAATTTTGATGAAATTTTACAATTATAAGGTTTTTGTATTATATATAGTAGAGGCCAGTCGTGGCGCAGCGGCACAAAGTGTGACTGTAAAACCGAAAGGTTGTGGGTTCGATCCTCACTCGGAAAGATGAAATATTTACTTAAATTTATATTTCCATTTCTTCGCTCTGGTGTCGAGGCAAAGCGCGGCGTTCAGTTCTGCCACTCAACATGAAAAATACCTCCAGAAATCGGCAGAAAGTGGGGAACGGAATGTCTTAACACTAGGTTTCCTCTGCTTACCCTGTGGTGTGCGGGATACAGCGTGAAGCTGAAAAAAAAAAGTTTTTACATCAGTATAACATATGTGTATAATTTCGCTACTATATAACAAAAAATACAAGCGGGCGAAGCCTCGTTTGGATCGTTAGTTGCACAATAAACCCTATACAACTCAGCAACAATGGACCATTATCATTCTAATAAATTATAATGAAGGAAATCTAAAATATGGCCATACCAGACACCCACGCAAAGCTATCCTGATTTAACTAATTAGAGGTTATTAGGGTCACTGCTGGACGCTGTTTGCTGTTCGTTTGTCATTACAAATGTCATAGCTAAGCGCTGTTATGCTTGAAATTGTGCTGGTTTTTTGACTGAAAATTGTTAGTGGAGTTTTATTTATAGGTTCACGCTGTATCCCGCAGGCAAGCAGAGAAAAACTATTATTGAGACATTCTGTTCCCCATTTAAAGAGAGATTGCGTGTTAAGTGACGGAATTCAAAGCGTTGTCCTATTATCCTTTCCTCTGATTGGGAATCGAATCCATAACCATCCCGCTTACAATCACACGGTGTGCCTGCCTATGCCTGTGCGGCTTGTGTTTTTTTTATAATATGCTTTTGTTTTATATATGTAACAGGGTAGATAGAGGTAACCTAGTTTCTAGAGTATTCATTCTTCTTGCTTTCTTGCTTTCTTTTAGCAAGAAGGAAGGTGTACCAGGCTTCCTTTCTAAGCGTAGCGTTGAGTTCCGTCACTCAACACACAATGTCTCCAGAATTCGATGGAACGTGGAGAACGAAAGTGCCTTGAAAGGGCGACGGAGTGTCTTAACACTAGGTTTCCAGGTTTCCTCTCTGCCTATCCCGCTGTCTGTGGGGATTTTTATAGCTTCACACTGCATGTACATATGAAATAACTAAATACTTTTCTAATACGATATTTTTGCGAGCATAAACAAATAGAATCCCAAAACATCTAAATTAAGTTTTATTAATCAGTTGAAAAAAACTTAAGTCAGCTTCACGCTGTATCTACGCTGTACAGTGGCGTAGCTGGGGGGGTGCGAGCGGTGCGGTCGCACCGGGCAACAAATGGAAAGGGGCAACAAAGTCTACGATCAATTCTTCTAATTTTTTTTCAATCAAGAATCAAGGAATGTTCAAGAAAAA
>DWQW01010204.1:0-12334 GCA_018249695.1 Heliconius erato demophoon | reverse complement strand
GTTTTCTACATTCTGCTTGTAACAGACAGAAAGAATAGATATACCTAATATCAAATTTCGTTTAAGTAGACCGAAGAAAAATATGTGTATCTATATTTAAGCAATAATAAAAATAAATAAAATAACATTAATTAATTGCTAAAGTGGCATTGCTGATAAATATACTTTTTAATTTACACTTTTCATATTTAATTACTAGCAAGTATATAATCATAGGGATGTGACAACATAAAACGTCATAATTGTGAAACGGGTAATATCGATTTTTTCAATGAATGATAGTTAAGTGAGGTCATTAGTTCAGTAGTAGAGTGGTGCAGTTGTAACGTATCTGATTTTATATGTTGTCTGAAATATTTCCTTACTTCGGTTATTTGAGTTTCGCATCTAATATAAAAGTCAACAACCAAGTGTGAGCACTAGTTTCTTCCAGCCCATACCACATAAAAGGGACAGACTAGTAAATAAGTAAATGGGAGAAATAAATAAATTTTTGACAAAACACAAACCGACTTTAAACAAACTAAAAAGTATAAAATAAATTTACTTTACATAAAGCAATAGTACTTTGATTTGGTCAAAAAAAAAAATTAAAGAAAGACTTTATAATTTTGAAGTTTATATCAACCTTACTACAATATGAAATTACTAAGCCTGTTTGTTTTATTTGGCACCGGATTGGATTTGGATCCCATAATCAGATCTTGACGTAATCACCACGGGACCACCAGTGAAGTATTACCCTTTCACACAAAAAAAGAATTATCCAAATCGGTTTTTTTCGAAAGTCGGTTGAAAAATGAATAAATCAAGTAATATATTTGCGTTTTCTATACTAAGAACATAAAGAAATGTTTTATACAGTTGAGCTAGTGCCAGGTGTGAGGTGTATGTGAGATGATAGTCGAAAGCTTTATTCGAGCTTACTCACGTTTAATATTAGTCATCAATGTAAAGATCTTTGCAGTGTGATATGCTATTATTTATTAAGATTGCTTAAATAACAGCATTTTTTTCAACTAATCATTCTGTGTTATACGTGTAGAGTGGTGGAACTTAATACCATGTCTCTCTCACTCTGTCTTACCGATGTACAGAGTTACCATCGTTCTACTAACCACTGCGAATGCTATCAGCAGCTAAGCCCAACTGCTTCAAGAAGCTTTTACGTTGAAGATACATATAGAGCTAGTTAATTGACAGAAAATTGATATAAATTGATAGGATTACAGCTGAAAGACCTCTTTCAAAAAGTTTGTATTTGAATTAGTAAAAGTTTGAATGAGTTTTTCGTTGACTTGGGATGGATATAAGGTAAAGAAGTGTGGCAATTGCCTGCAAAAAAAATGTATTGATTCTTTTCTCGCTTATGTTCTTTCAAAAGATTTTGGTTAAAACTACTTTAGATTATATCTTTATCCTAATAGTAAATTTAAGTTGTGATGTAGTGGAATACTTCCTTACTGTAAACGCTTTAGTTCCTGGTAGAGTCCTCTCGTGGGAATTATTATATTTAAATTATTTTCATTTCTGGCGCTCTGGTAAAGTCCAGCTATGAGTATTTCAGGACTGACAAAATTTATACTATTAGTCTATAGTAAGTTGTATTCATCTGGAATGGTAGCAATGTATATATTAAGTAGGTTAAAAGAATTAAGAGAAATCTTAGCAATAATGTAGGACCGATTTTAATATCCCGTCGATGCGAAAAATTTAAAACTCAAGTTATAAGCCTTTTATATATTTATTTCCTTTATTAACTTTTTTACTATCCTATTTCCAAGTTCTTAACTTTAAAAAAATCTATGATAGTTGCAGTACAATACATAAACTTTTTGAAAATTCCTGATTGTGGATTACGAATATATTTTTGATAGTTACGTAATCAATTTATAATTTTTTAGCTTCACACTGCACAAAGGAGGCAGAGGGAACCTGGGAAATTAGAGGAGGGAGTGTATGGCGTTTGTGTCTTAGTAGTCTTGTTCCCATTAGGAGACATTTCTTCTTCTTTCTTCTGGAGGAAAGCTCATTGCGAGCTGAGTGGCGGATCTCAACGCCGCGCTTTGCCTCATTACCAGAGTTAACTATAATTAATATTAGACACTAAAATCAATATAAAATAATACTAAATACTTCGTTGGCTTTTGTAATGTAGTGTTGTTATTACTGATTTTACAACTTCATGCAAATCACATTAATCAAATGTTTGAATGTTAGAATGAGTCGATATATTAATTATTGCAGCGAAAATCCAAATATATGTGTTTAATATCAATTACTATTTCAACTTGGCATTTATAACATGTAATCAATATAAGTGAAATTTATGACTTTCTGAATTTCATGTTTTTAGGATTCCAAACCTAAACTTTAAAACGAAAAAATGGCCCTTATAGAACTTAGTTGTCCGTTACTGAGTTGTTCGTCTGTCTGTCTGTCAAGAGCATGTATCTAGAGATCACGTGAAGGTATCACGTTGAAATTATAAAAAAATCTGCTCCATGGTTCTTTGAAGCACAAAATCAAGCATCTATAACATTCAACAAATACGAACGTTTATGCATCGTTATTACTGTGTTTTATATGAAGTTCAATCCGCGTAATGAAATTTTAACAGTACATGAGAATTACACATATTTCACAGAAAGAAAATGACAAACAGTAGGTAGTTAATTTTATTCAAAATTAATGCATACATCTGCAAATTTAGGTTTGTATACGATTCTGAAATGGATACGGAACCATCAATATGCAAGTCTGACTCGCATTTGAGCCTAAATTTATTGTAAATTTATGTATTTGTATACATTTCTGAACAAAGTAGGTAATCAATACTAATATACAGAAATTGACGTAATCAGCCTATTGACAAATTACTTCTTAGAACCAACGTCGCAACTTTACACTTTGTAGTTTGATTGGAACTTCGCCAAGTATCGTTGAATTAATTTGATCGAACTTTGCTTCTATTTAGAAATATTTAATATTAATATAGCCCACGTATACATTTGTATAACGGAGTGTATTTGATTTTCTTTTTTTTTCAGCTTCACGCTGTATCCCGCATGTAGCAAGGAAGGCAAAGAAGATAAAGAAGGCCAAAGGCAAAATTTTCCGCCGAATTCTGGAGGAATTGCGTATTGAGTGGCGGAACTCAACGCTGCAAGTATTTTTTAACTGACTAAATAAATATAGTTGTAATAATTAAAACACATTGAAGAATTCAGAAGTCTAATCGTCTTAATGTATTATTAAAAAATAAAGACTTTTACGACCCTTTTATGTTCTATCATTCAACAACCAAATCCAAATTGTGAAAGTGATCTTCCGGGGATTATTTTTCACCCATATATATTATACAGCAGATTGGTAAAGATAACATACTTTTTAAACTAGCGATAAATACAACAAAATCTTTTATTTTATAACTTAATAAAAGTCAACTAAAATAAAAGTCAGCACTGTCTAGATAGTTTATAAAAGATCGATATAGCCTAGGCTAGAACTCGATGTACTAAAATCCCTTTGGGGGAAGTATGCTGCTAACTTTGTTGAAAGTAGAATATAAAAAATTCTTAATATCTCTTATCTCGACTTAACGTAATATTACTAGCTTATTTTTTTTCATTCTCATGAATTCACGCATTTAATGAAGTAGTTAAAAAGAACCTAATATTAATTCTTTATTTCTTGCTTTCTTAAAAAATAATGCGTGTAAAATAGATATTTGGATTGACATTCAATGTCCTGCTTGGCTTTACCATATTATTGGAAAAGAAAAATTATTTTAAATAAAACATTAATATAGAAAATTTATACAGGGTGGTACTGAAGTTTCATTTAAAGTGGTGCTGATACAGCACCACTTTAAATGAAACCTCAGTTATAACTACTCTATAAAAGCTGTATAATTATTACATACGTCTAAACTCTATATATTATCAAATTTGAACACTGTCCAAAGCAAACAGATTGATAAGTGACCATAGTATTATCAGGTCGTTTATAACAATACATTTATGGTTTTCAATTGATGTTCCACCCTGTTAAAGCATATTTCATTGATGACACAGCTTAGTCAGTTATCCTTTAGACGTTTAGGGGTTGATCTGATAACTTGGCTGAATGAAGGGCGGTTTTTATCGATGGTAGGTTAGGCGTATACCCTACTTTGAATTATGAATATTTCAGACATATTTTAAGTTAAGAATATTAACAGGAAGACATTCAGTTCCCATAAAGACACTTCTCTTCTCCACTTTCCACTGAATTCTACTGTGCTTCGACACCTGACCGAAGAAATGAAAATAATTAATATTTCATTTCCTCTAGTTGAAATTGAACTTACAACCTGTCGAGTTTACAGTCGCACGCTTATGCCCCACGACTGGCCTTCTTTACTGTACATATTAGCATTATATTAAAATGTCATATCTGAGTCTGTTTACGGCGCTGTAGTTCTATTTATTATGAAAAATTTAAGTGTGTTATGTAAAATTTTGTAATTTGGAAAATAAAAATCAACCATTATTTGTACAAGAGAATTAATTTTAGCTTTTGTAACTTTTTTATTCTTTTTATTTCTTTAAAAAAGAGCATGATGACAAATAACTTTTTTTTACAGCAAAGAAAAATATCCTTGTTTAGATTGACACTATCCACTCTAATATTACATTTGGAATAGAAACATTTCATTTATCAATGGGAACAATATTAAAATCAGTTTCGCATTTCCATTGAAATCGTATATTTGTATTTGAAATGGTAATGCTGTGGAGTGTTTCTCGTTGGTTCCTTATCTAGAACTATTGTGTTGATTTGAAAAGCGTTTCATAGTAAACGTTGTATTAAAACACATTGTAAGTGATTCACGTCTGGGCAAATTGTAGAGTTTGTACAGTGTATTTATTTAATATCAATATTTAAATTTTCAATATTACTAAAATACAGATTTAGGCTTGTTCTCGCATAGTAGCTACTCTGCTCTGAAATTTAGTATTAAGACACTCCGTTCTTTACTTTCTTCCTCATTTTTGAGACACTGCTTGAGGCGTAACTCAACACTACTTTGTATATACCATGATTTCTATAGCAAGATTACTTAACAATAATTAACAATAATTTACGTATACATATTTACGCGGTTATAGTCAAACCATGTCCCACTGCATCACGATCGCCTCCCAAAAGCTACAAGATATACAAACAGCTCTTTTTCAAAATATATTAAAATTTAATAGTTTACGAATAAAACACTTGCTTTGGTATTTATAAAATTAGACATTATACTACATCAAATTCGTAAAAAAGTAGAACTGAAAAACATTAAAATACACACACACATGTTATTACTAAACAAAAATATGAGCATGATTTTTAAAAAACCGTCCCAATTTTCTTTAATCATGGCAACCCTCTAAAGCATCTTATTATATTGAAAGCGTAGACGTAAGTCGTCGACGTTTTATTGTTCAGAAACAAGCGTCGTACTTAACGTATGGGGGAAGTTTTATAATAAAAACGAGATCAAGAGATGTAACACTTGCTGTTGGAATTACGATTTGGCCACGATAAGATAAAATAAAATTAGTTTCGTATGAAATTGTTACAAGGAAACTTAAGAAAATATTCAAATATAATATACTTATTTAGAAAACGCATAAAAATTTGAACGTAGCGGGACCCAGGAGGCGCGGGTTCGAGTCGAGAAATTAAACGTTTTCTAAATAATTATTTGTTTGAAAAAAAAATATTCAAATATATTTTTTTATAAATCTTAAGAAAAAAATATTTTATATAATTAGATAAAGCTCGATTATTCTTAATTTTAGGTCCAGTCTAGGTATTAGAAAATGTTAATACGTAGATTGTTACGTATCTACAATTTTCTACCTATCTTTACCTTTTCGTTACCTAAAAGTAAAAATAACGAATGTATTATGATATCAGTGTTCTTCGTCTATGTCTATCTAAGATATACTTATATTTTAGATATACTAAGTAAAATTGAATCACAAATCAATCAGCTTCACGCTGTATCCCGCACACAGACGGATAGGCAGAGGCAACCTAGTATAAGATACTCCGTTCCCCACTTTCTGCCGAATTCTGGAGGCATTGCGTGTTGAGTGGCAGAACTCAACGCCGCGCTTTGCCTCGACATCAGAACGAAGAAATGGAACTATAAATTTAAATAAATATTTCATCTCCTCGAGTGGGGATCGAATTCACAATCAGTCGGTTTTACAGTCATACTTTGTGCCCCTGCGCTACGACTGGCCTGGAAGTATATGTCTATACATATATCTTTGTACACGAAGTATAATTTAATATGTAAAATAATAGTTCAGTTTCTTTAATTAAAAGTGACATTGCTAAAACAATGGACGCTTATAATTTTCTTATATAGGATATAGAAGTAGGTATGTAGTTAAAAAATATACGAATTTTGGTAGCGAGTATGAAAGCGTTTATAGAATTTAAAAATAACTCGTGACCGTTTCTACGTCGCACTCGAAATGTTTAATGCATAATTTGCGTCAGCTCTGACAAAATAATGTAATTTACGACGTTTGTAATTTAAAATTTATTTTATTTAAAATTTATTTATTCCTATTTATAAAATATTATGGTTTACAATGTTTAAATTTGTAAGTTTATTTTTTTGTATAATTTTTTTTTTTTTATTTTATTTACTCTGACACGATCAATCTGTGGCCAAAGCGAGGCCGTCGTAGCGCAGTAGGCTGTGAATTTGATTCCAGCTCAAATGTATGATAATATTATATCAGCTTAAATGAATGGGCTGAAACTTTTTCAATGTACGAATATTGTCCTTAAAATGAATATTACATCACAAAAAAACCAGACAAGCGCGAGTCAAGCTCGCCCACCGAGGGTTCCGTACAGAAATTGGAGGATCAAGCTTTTACTAAAATTCAAGCTTAGCTTAGCCAGAGCCTTTTCATCTGATACCTCACTTGAACTAGCGGCTTTATCACCAAATTTTGCTACCCTTTTAAGGCTATTACTTTTAGGATTAAACCATAAATGTATAGGTTTCAAGTTTTTTTTTTAAATAAGCACTACCTGTAGGTGCTAGCTGTCAAATTTCAAAATACGAGTACTAGATCAACCAGAAGTACCCTATGATTTTTGATTACCTTTATAGTATATACCAAACTAATATACAAAAATACGCGTTGTTTAAAACATATCATTTTCAAACAACGTGTACAATAACATATTTTTTTAAATCTAAATAGATGGTTTGAATTTCAACTTCGTATCTCCAAACGTTCCTGAAATAAAGGCTCTTGACTGACAGATAGATAGACGGACAATGAAGTGATCTTATAAGTGTTCTTTTTTCCTTAAAAGGTACGGAACCCTAAAGTTTGAAGATTCAGCTGAGAAAGTAAATAAATACGCGGGCGAAGCCGCGATCGTGTCGCTAGTATTGAAATTAATATAAAAATAATAACACAGAAAATCCTGCGTATTATTTGGTTTGCGTGCGTAAAGTATACCCTAACATACTATCTAAGTTAAACCAAAGTAACATTTATTGCTCGAGTAAAGTAATAATATACGAGTATGTGAGACCAGTGACCAATTTTATAAGATTATTCAAGTAGCCCATAAATTGTGCAAGTTTCGGGAGATAAATGTACGAATTACGTTGTAGTAATATAATATTGTAACTTATATATACACCTAGAGGCCGTCGTGGCCCAGGGGCACAAGGTTGTGACTGTAACACCACGGTTGTGGGTTCGATCCCCATTCGAGGAAATGAAATATTTATTTAAATTTATATTTCCATTTGGTGTCGAGGCAAAGCGCGGCGTTGAGTACCGCCACTCAACACGCAATGCCTCTAAAATTCGGCGGAAAGTGGGGAATGGAGTGTCTTAACATTAGGTTCCCTCTGCCTACCCTGCTGTGTGCAGGATACAGCGTGATTCTTTAATCTATACATACATATTCGTACATAGCTAAATGTGTGGTTACCCAATGTAACGTTTCCCTGAGTTTTCTATGCCCTCATTAGCGATAACGATGAAATATATACATATATGATATCTTTAAGTATAAAGCAGGGTAGGCAGAGAGAACCTAGGGAACTGCCACTCAATTTTCGAGACAGAGAAAATGCTTCAAATATTCGTCGTCTTTGCTAAAGAAATTCATTATAATCTTGTAAATTTTAAAAGTAAAATAAATAAATAATTTCTACATTGTAGCTGTATTTTTTATCATCTTTAGGCATTTTTTGTCCAATGATAAATACGTGACTTGTTTAAAAATGTTAACAGATAAGTAACGAAATGAATTAACACTGTCTGAACGCAATGGAAAATGAATAAAAGTTTTAGGTTCTAAGATTTTTTTTTAGCTTCACGCTGTATCCCGCATACAACAGGGTAAGCAGAGGGAGCCTAGTGTTAAGACACTCCGTTCCCCACTTTCTGCCGAATTCTGAAGGCATTGCGTGTTGAGTCGCAAAACTCAACACAGCGCTTTGCCTCGACACCAGAGCGAAGAAATGGAAATATAAATTTAAGTAAATGTTTCATCTCCTCGAGTTTGGATTGAACCTACAACCAATCGGTTTTACAGTCACACTAAATGCCACTGCGCCACGACTGGCCTCAGCTTCTAAGTTGTAAATCTTATAATTTTTTAGATTACCCCTTATCCCGCATATACCTAGCCGATATATTTTACATTAAAAGCGTATCAAAGTTCAGTTCGTAAAGATCAAAGTTCCAAAAGTTCCTACGTCTATTGCCATATAGATATGAAAATAAAAAAAATTGGAAAGTTTCGAGTCAGACTCATTCACTGAGAGTTTCATACAAATCCAAGTTTCGGCTTGTTACCTTCACGCGTTCTTGAGAAAACGCAACATGTGGACGAACAAGCAGATAAATAGTGTATGTTCTATTTGTTTTTTATTTCATTTTCTCCGTTTATTCTACAAAATTTTTTTTGATAGTATAATGGGAATAGTAATTTTTGTATGTGCATGTAGCGTTAAATTCAACAAAATTATTATAGTTGGATTAAGTCCATTTCCAGTGTCGTCGGGATACTAAATTCGCGTGCATTGACCGCTTTTTAGCACAAAACAAACTAAGAGAGCTTATATGAAAATATTTGAAAATGGTTAGAAAATTGCATAAAGTCTAAAAAGACTTCATTTTTAAATAAAAATATACTTTAACAATATTATATTTTGTTTAAGTTAAACTTCTGGTCATTAAAGCGGATACAATGAGGGAAGGTGAGTATACATTTTCTAGTATAGTGAGTATAAAATGTATATTTTTTAAATTTTTTGTCTGTCGATTTGCTTACGGACATCTTCGGAACTATTACACGGATTTAAATATATCTTTTATTGTCGTGGCACAGTGGGATAATTTTTGACTGTAATTGTGACGCATAGTCTCAATTTAACTCACAAAATCTTGCATTTAGGTGAAAAATGGATAAACTTTCTTTTCGTTGCTTAAGCAACGTAAGGTAAAGAAACCTTAAAAGGACCTACCTGTTGTAAGTTTCGATTATAAGGGCTGACAAATAGAACTAGCAAGATCATTATGACCCCTGTGTTGCTAGTTCTATTTGCCCCGGAAACCAAACCCCGGAAACCAAATAGCGGATGGCAGCTAGTTTACAATATAAACGATTATTTTATAGCGAAATCTTATTACTTATAATATTGTCGCCGCCACATAATCCTCGCTTATTCAACATTAAACTATAAGTCGGCAGAAGTAATCCGCATTGTATAAAATACAAACAAACACACGGCAAAAGCTTATAGGATTTGCCCGCTTATTCAGCTTCGTTCTTGTATGATAAGAGGGCGTTCTTTGTTATATTTACTTAGATTAATGGTCAGGGCTAACTTACTAAATTATGTTGCGGGTGACGTGAAAATCATTAATTTTTTTTCGACATGGGGTGAAGTTGGTGAGTACGTTATATTTGTATCTATGTTATATATATATATATATATATATATATATATATATAGGTGTAAAAATAGTAAGATTATTTATATTGTGTCTAATTTATAGTTGATAAAAATAAACTGAAATCTTCTAAGTTTATTTTACACATTCGTTTTTCGTTTATTTTTAAGACCGTCGGAGTGCATCGGCACAGCGTCTTTGAACGTGCTTATGTTATGTTGTTTATGGGAATTAATTTATTAAATTTTCCTTGGTCTAATAATGAGATAAAGCGAGGCATTAAGTTCGCTCAACAGTGTTTGCACAACGGAGTATATAGATAATAGACTCTCTGCCTATGCGCAATACAGCGTGACCCTAAAAAAACTTTAATTTGGGTAATCATTGATTAATGTTGGGTTGATTGTTGGGTCATACTTACATTATCTTCACATTTTATCCTTAGACCTTCCTGACTATCCCAGTCACAGAAATCAGAGCGCCAAACGTTACGGTTATTACGGCTTTCGGTATTTTCGCCATCTATACATAGAGTAGTACTTTTAAATAATAATAATTTAACAAAACCAAATAATTTTATAGAATTCAAAATTAGTATTTCAAAATTGGTGTTTCTTTATATTTGAAAGTAAACAATTCAAGTAACACATAAAATGAAGGCCTAATATATTATATAACATTTACAGAAATGATGTCGGCTGATCAAATGTCACTTCATTGGAAACTATCGATTTGCCTTTGTGAATAAGTGATTGTAAGTAAAATTTTAATAGACATTTATATCTACATGTTATGTCTGTATATTTAGGTTTTGGAATAAATTTATATCACAAGTGCATAAGTATATACAAAACAAAAAACCCGACTGCATAAACTAATTTAATATATCCAATAACACTCGCGCCATCATGCCTAATCCTTAGACGTAACATTCATCAAAATCTGTTCAGTGGATTAGCAATTACAAGTTTATAAAGGAACAGACATACATACATACTAAAAATCACTAAAACATACCTATCCTTTTAGGCCTCGCTCGTCAGGTAATAAAAATGCCATTTGATGATTTGGTTTCCGGGACATATTCGATGTGTCCGAGGTAAGTCTGATCGCAGGTACAGTGAGTTACGTCGAATTAATGATACAGATATAATATCTACCAATACAAAAATATTGTTTCAATTCGATCCTATAGTTTTTAAGATTAGCGCGTTAAACGAAATAAACTGTTGAGTTTAATACTTTTATATATTTAGCATGTTTTATTATAAATAAAATATATGAAATAAAGAAAATTCAACTAGCAAATTGAGTCTCGTCAAAATTTAAAAGTAAATAATATACGTATCAAATTATATGTAAGTAGGTAAAAACGACGCGACGTAGCGATAAAAAGAGAATGGCAATTTCGTAGTACCTAGTGCTACGTTACTAAGGAATATTTTCGTATCGTAAGTTAAATGCCATGAGGCCAATCGTGGCGCAGGGGCACAAAGTGTGACTGTAAAACCGATTGATTGTGGGTTCGATCCCCACTCGAGGACATGAAATATTTACTTAAATTTATATTTCGCTCTGGTGTTGAGGCAAAGCGCGGCGTTGAGCTTTAGAATTCGGCAGAAATCGGGGAACGGAGTGACTTAACACTAGGTTCTCTTTGCCTACCTCGCTGTGTGCGGTAAATAAATCAAATAAATCAGCGTGAAGCTGATTTATTTGATTTATTTATAAAGAATGCCTCACGCTCTATACCGCATGTAGTTGGGAGGAAACTTAGACAGTTAAGACATTCTATTTCCCATTTTCCACACACATGTTTACTTACGGAACTTAAAGCTGTTTAATTTCATATAATATAGCAATAAGTTTAGGCGGTTAAGTTACGAAATTTTTTACTAGTATAGTAATAAGTGTACATGGAAGACGAGTACACAGTTATAGGTTCTTTGGAGTGTACGGGAGTACTAAAATATGATTTTTGGAAATTCTTACGGGATTTTTTAATTTACGGAAACGAAGTTACTAGCTAGCTTCTAATAGCTATTGGTATAAAGTATATACGTATTAGTTTAAAAAGATTCTATAAATTTATCTCCACTCAGGTAAGTATCATTGTAATCAATTTCCTTTGTTATCCATCGTCAACATCTCTATTTACCTGAGACGTTTATAATAGACTTATAATTCCATATTATATTGTGGCCGTAACATAATACTCCTATACTATAATATTCGCTGATCGTCCGCAATTTCGTTATAAGAGCGGCTTGAGGAGAAAAGCCGGTGACAGGAAAATTAGATTTTTTATGTGATATACGACTTAGGTACAACAACCTGGATGGAAA
>DWQW01010203.1:0-12336 GCA_018249695.1 Heliconius erato demophoon | reverse complement strand
AATTCCTCCCCTAAGGATTCAAATAAGGGGTTGAAAGTTTATATGGAAAAACCTTTAAATTGCCACCGATTTTTATAAAAATTTAAATTCAGACTGTTAAAAATATTTAATTACACGTGGTTTTTTTAGAATTCACTCCTAATAAGCGGGCGAAGCCGCGCGCGCCCTCTAGTATATATATATAACAAAAAATAAAATTATTTATAAATAGCGGCCCCGTGCGGCTACGCTCGCTTGAAATATATAAATATTTATTTAAGTGTATTTAAGAAATAACTGACTAAGCGCGAGTCGACCTCGCCCACCGAGGTTTTTGTACCAATTGTAGGATTGTAACTGGGAAACACCCTTTATGGGTTTTGATGGGCAATGGGCGAAAAAATTTAAGTTTGCGAGTATATACCGTAAAGTTTGTATTGATTTTATGAAATATCAATAAATTTTTACATTTCGGATTTTTTCCCTTATTTGTATTGTACGATCTTTTTAGTCTACAGGAATTAGATTACATGCATTTTTAACAATTTTAAAGTGTTATTCCACACTTAAGAAAAAAAAGTACTTATTTAAAAAAAATGAACGTAGCGGGATTTAAACCCACGCCTCTTGAAAACTGTCCAGGCGATCTGACCGCTAAGCCATACGTTTTCATCGAGCTACATTGAAATTCTTAGACGCTTGTTACAACTTATTTACGTTGTTAGTCTCCCTAAAGAGACGCTAACAATGTGAAGTTTTATAACTTACATTCAAGAATCCTAAATATCGGTTTATTTATATAATCATACAATTTGGAGTTTTTATTTAAGTCTATCTTTATACAAATAATAATTTACAAGCAATATCAAACAACAAAATATAGAAAACTAAAGATTTTGCCAATTTAATAAAACTGTTGTATGAAACAACTCTATTAGGAAGTAGCAATTTTATCGAACAACATACTTTAAGTTGAAAATCTTTTTTAATGTATCACAATAATCTTTATGTTGCTATACAACCCTTCTATATTTCAATGTTAGTTAAATAACGATCGGTTCAGCTGGTCCGGAGGTTTGCCCGGATAAACAGAAAGACTGACAGAAATGTTAAAATTGTTTATTTTTGTTTTGGTGTCGTGTAAATAACTATATGCACTTAAAAACACAGTTATGTTGATATCACAGATTCTTTAATTTTATTTATATGTATAAATGTTTAGATATAGATAGACAGTAATTTAAGTTATTTTTTAGCTTTTACTATATCTAATATGACGCATATAGCAGAGTATACAGAGGGAATCTAGTGTTAAGACACTGCTTTCCACACTTCCGCGCAATTGTCGAGACATCGCGCATAAAGTGGCAGAATTCAACGCCACTCTTTGGCCTATTACCAAAGCAAAAAAATAAAAATATTAATAAATTATAATGAATTTCCCCGAGTGAGAATTGAACCCACAACCGTCGCATTTAAAGTCACACGAGATACCGATCCTAAATCTTGCAATCTCAGTGTTTTTACCTGCATACAATCTCGAGTTTTTTCTACCCTCATACAAATTGAAAGCTACGACAATTTCATATGTAAGGATCTAATATTTAAATGGAGTTTTGATAAAAATAATTATTTATTATTTCTCTATAAAACGTTTGTTATATAGCGCTCGGTGTCGCAGGTGGAAAAATATTTTATATCACGTGGACCTATCCATGAGATAAGGAGAAAGATCGGGTGAACGGCGGCGGTGAGAAATTATTTTATCTATATTTATTGGATTTTTCTCACTCTTATTATGTTAGCATTGAATAATTGAGTCGTAGCTTAAGTTAAATTAAATTAATTTCTTTACAAATTTTTAAGTTTTAAGAATCGAAAAGATACTTACTCGATATCGATTTCAATAGCCAAGGTGGTGTGGTGAGGTTTTCCTTCTTCATCTAGCCATCTTAAGAGAAAAAAAAATCTTTAAAACAACTTTTATTTTATGCCAATCCATAGAAACTGTACGCAATAAAAGACACTTGTATTAATTATTTAATTTGCAGGAATTGTCTAATTTAAAAGGATTTTTTTCTAAATTTTTTTCAACTTTCCCCCATCTAAGATAGAAAGTTAGACAGAATAGTTTCATGACGCCACAACTGAACGGCGCAGTATGTCTTAGCGGACAAGGTAAATTAATTTATTCCTTCAAGAGTTATATACCCTTCAGATAATCGAATTCAAAGCGATAAATAAAGAACAAAAATTAATTACACATCGCCAAACGTGATAGAATTCACTGGATAGGAGGCCAAGTATCTCGGTCGTTTTGCGACGCCCGTCTCAGCACTGGCCGCCTGCGCCGCGCCCAGCGTCGACCGCGTGATGTGCCAGAAGCCGCGGGACGCCGCACCCACGCCGTCTATCCTCTCTATCCTTACCCAACCTTTGGATATATTCGTCAAATATATTAAAAGTATATTAAGCAACTTGAACCAACAAACGAACAAAAAAAGGAAATTACACGTAAATCACAACGTCCATTATCCAGAGAGATTGAATTACAATAGTAATTTTTACTTTTTTTTTTTGGTCGCAATGGTTTTAATAACTTTGAATGAAACTTTTAATAAGAATTATTATATTTATAAGATTGTTTTATTTTATAAGAAAAGATCTTATTGATTTTTGTAAAATAAAAAAATTGAGATTTTGGAGTTTTATAATGATTTACAATCACTTAAAATCTCAATTTTCATGTATATTTTCATTTCTTCGCCCTGGTGTCGAGGTAAAGCGCGACGTTGAGTTCTGCCACTCAACTCGCAATGCATCCAGAATTCGGCAGAAAGTGGGGAACGGAGTGTCTTAACACTAGGTTCCCTCTGCCTACCCTGCTGTGCGCGTGACACAGCATGAAGCTTATTTAGTTTTTTCTACTTTAAACAGTCTTTGTAATGTTCTCAGTTTACTCATACTACTTTATGAAACGACGCTTGTGAGGCAGGCGTTAATAACTGCCATACAGTTTATAACTAATGCAGTTATTATCGTTATGATTTTTTTTTGTAATTTTGATATGAATAAATTATTATTATAAAATTATTATATTATCGATAACCAAAATAAACAGTCTCGATATTAAAGATTATTTATTACCAGCCAATGTTTCGTCTGCATCCGGTTGACAGTCACTGCAGTAGCACTTGACTTGTCCCCAGGACACCGCCTGTCGCAATTCTGGGTACGGTAGCACTAAATAGTTCCAAAACTTCAGAACGAGATGCAAATGTTCGCATCCTTCTCCGAAAGCCTCCCATTCAGCTTCCAAACTCTGGCCTTCCACCCCTTCTTGGTCTAAACTGAGTATCCTATTAAGATAAATAAGATTTTCGACGGCCAACGGCTCCGAACAAAAGTCGTCGCGACGCGTCGACTCATCGATAGAGGAGGACTGTTCCTCGGTCAGATCTGGTAGATTTCCCGTCTCGAGAGTCAACGCGTCCATTATCTCATTGTCCAAATTATCCACATCGTTTGCTTCTGGGTAGCGGTCATTGTGACGAATGTTAGTGTCACAAAACTGGTTATTTATTTCGTTGTCATCCTGACTGGAATAGTACGCTAGACGAATCGTCTCTCTGAGTGACAGGGGCTCTGACACGCGGCAAAAGTCATGTGTGGATTGACTTCGTTGAACGCTTCGGAGGGACGCTTCCTTATTATCAGTAGCGTTTAAAATAAGACTGTGATGCATCACTCGACCCGGAGTTTGACTTTTAATCTCTAAATTCCTCATTTCATTATCAGGTAATTGAATAAGTGGCTTTGAAGCGCGACTAGGACCTGGTTCGATAACAGGGTCGTATGCTTCTATCAGATTATCTTGGCTATAGGCCTTGGTTTTTCGCTTCCTTCTAATTTCTACTCTCTCCCTCGTTGGCGGATCTTCGTCCTCTGCATTTTCCACATTTATGCCCGTCAGAGATTCCTCTTCTCGGCGGTTTTCAACTATTACTGGCAAATCAAGCGATGTACCAGTCACCACTGTGTAAGGGTGTAATAGGACCGATACCTGTAAAATATATATTATACATAATTTTAGCAATGTGTGCAGCATTAAATTTCAAAAAATATATATAAAAAACCATTTCAACTCACTTGGGAAACTCTTCCGTAGAGGTCGATTAAAGGATAAACATGACTGTACGACCTGGGAACGGCACCGATGATTCCTAGCACATTTCCATCGATGTCAACAACCAACTCATTGTTGAATCGGAAATGTAGAGTCAACACCGATTGCTCAGCAACTTCGTCGAGTTCCGTAGCGACGTGGGTTATCAACTGTAATTAAGTTGTATTTAGTTTATTATTACTCGTATATTAAAAGCTGCAGCTCACCGAAAATAAAATTGATGGAGGATATTTTTCATTGCCTAAATTTGGAAGCTAAATTATTATATAAGTATATAGTACAATTATTATATAAGTATTAAGTACAAATAGTGTTTATTATGCTTTAGAACTGGTTCCCAACCAGTGGTCCGCAGAAGCCTAAATGAGGTCCGCGAACGATTTAAATTTTGTGACTGAGGATGGTGAGGCGAAGTTTCTATTTGATTATCACACTTAATTTTTATTTTACCTACATGCATAGTGGTCCCTGCTACCAAGAATGATATAAAAGTGGCCCTTGATCAAGAAAAGGTTGGGAGCCCCTGCTTTAGAAGAAGGAATATGAATATGGTATTGGTTATGGTAATTGTCACGTTTGATACTTGCATTGGTTCCGTCGTATTGTAGGTCACTGGAGAGTATCCAGGCAGGTGGGTCTAAACGCATGGCACACTCCGGGACGTTCTCGGAGGGGAGACACGGCACGCCGCCAATAGACAGGCTACCGTCCCAGCTGTCGTCGATTTTGTCCACGCGAAACTGTTAATATAAAATTATGGATTTATAAATTTAAAAAATATAATACATTTGAAGAATCTATTAACACTTCACGATTGACTTAATCCATTTCACGATGCCAATAATCGTTCAATATGTACTTAGCATTGCAATGATTTAATATTATCGATCGATACATCGCATTGCCATGATTCAATAATCGATCGATAACTTCGCGTTCGCCATTTCAGTTAAATAATACTTTATATTTTTTTGAAATCACACTTTAACAACATTTCTGTCTAGGCAAAAAAATATTTATGCTTTCGCTTAAATATATAACGAAGTGTAAGTATAAAATAAACTTATTTTCAATATAAGTAGGTAATAATGTGAAATAAATTATTTTAAGGTAAATTGATAACTAGCAATCTAGTTTGTTAATGGTGTAGAATAAAAAAGCATGGCTGCTGTAGAACAGTCATGGTACCTGTTGACACAGTCATTTGATGGAGGTCCGTTTCAGTACGTAGATGGACAGGATATGGACTTGGATTTTTTTAAATTTTATGAATGGTCAGCTGCGCAACTATTCTTTTTATTTCTTCGTCCCTGCTATACTTACTTTGTGCTACTTATCTTTGTATGGTAAATAATCTCCTCCACAGGAACGGATCATCGCATTCTTTATTTTAAATGATAAAGTATATTTTTCTTATTACTACAAGTTCGAATATTAATTAACATTAAACACTACTGTTGTTACCATTGTTGTCGTTATCTTAATAATGAATATTTAATGTAGACATATTAAATATAATTCAATGAATCACATACAAATTAAAAAATGAATACTTTTGCATGGAAATCCAACATTTATCAAAATACTTCTTCAAGTATCTTCTCTTTCACATAGTACATAAAGAAGTATATCAGTGCACTGCGTTGTCCACTTTCATTTCAAGAATATTAAAAATTTATTAACTCACATTATGAATTAGGTAATTAGGTTAGGCTATGGGGTTCGATTTTAAAATTACGTAAAAGATATGACTTCTTTAGGTAAATCTATAAGAAAAATCAATTTCGCTGAGCTATTTAATTCGAAAAATATATAAGCAATTCGCCTTGCAAAAAATAGTATATTCTAGGTTTGTTTGTAATGAGTAAAGATAACATCTATGCCTATTTCGAAGAACGAAAGTGGAAAACGGAGTATGTGGGAAACACTAGAAAAATTGCATATTTTTTTTTGAATGTTAAACTTCCATCATAATAAAATATCCGAATTTATTAATATAACACCTTCGCGGGGCGACATTTTTTATAAAAAAAAGCATTCGCAGTGCAATTTTTTTTATAAAAAATACATTCGCTATGCAAATTTCTTGTAAAATATTTCCTTAGTAAATATTTCTTTATTTGTCAGTGCCTACCTACCGGGGAAATTTCTATGTAAGCAATTTAAATGGAAGCTTTTTTCAGCTTAACGCTTCTCCGACAACGCACAGAGGATTTCTTTATAAAAAAAACTTTCGCAATGCATTTTTTCATAAAAAATACATTCGCTGTGCAAATTTTTTGTAAAATATTTTCTTAGTAGATGTCTGTTTTTTGTAAATACCTGGAAGTTCCTACCAAGGACATATAATATTTAAATTAAAACTTTTTTTCAGCCTCACGCTTTTCCACATAAAACAGAGAGGTTATTAAGACACTTCGTTCTCCACGCGGAGACATTGCGTGCTGAGTGGCCTAACTCAACGAGTGGGGATCGAACCTCCACAACCATCGCGCTTACATATAGAGCGTTTGACAACAACAACTATTCAGTCATTTGTTTAACACAGAAAACATTCACAAGTACAAATTAAGTTTAATATTAAACATCCCTTACATGATAAAGTTTAATTAACCCTACAAAGCAGCAGGTGAACTCCGAGGGCAGAATCGGAAAAATAAAATTAAATATATTATAAACGCAAGTAAAAATAATTGTTCAATATTCCACCATGTTACTAATCAATCAATCGGATATTCTTTTGGAAATATTAATCTCTAGTGTCCTTTATGATTAGTGTGGAGTGAACGTAGTATATGAATAGAAAACATTTTTACCTGTATTATAAGCGATTTATCCGTAATAGACCACCTAATATCACACGGCGACGACGGCGTTCTGACCAAAAATCTACCATAACCACTGCTACCCATACTACAACTTGCTCTTACTGAGCACCAAATAACAATTTTAAGTTACACAAACATATAAATGATATTTAGTTGTGACATGCAACCACTGCGCAACCGATCTGTTGCGATCTGTTGCTATAATTCCAGTTCAAAAGTTGTCCATTAGCAACTGTACTACGATAATAAAAAAATATTATTTATCTTTTATATTTCAAATAATAATAGAACACAAAAATAATCAATCAACGAGGGACAACAAAAAAAATAAAATCACCAAAAAAAGAAATACACAAACCCAATACAAAAATCCTACGACGACAACAAATGATTCGACTTATATTCTTCTGACAACATTTTCTTGCCTGTATAATTTAGGATCCAATTTACACATAGACCGGAACTTCACTAAAAACATATTTTTATAAATCATGATATCTCTTATTTTATTGTAAAAAACGTTCCAGATGATGAACATCTGATGATGAACATCATCTTATTTCTTTTATTTGTTATTAAAGAGATACAACTACACCAACATATACACCAAATTATGTTCAATGGGTTTTGTATATTTCTGATACAACAAATTTATTATTACCCAGAACCAGAACACAATTTTATTTATTATATAAAGATACAAATACACAAGTCGATGACGTAATAAAGTTATGATATTTTTACAATGAAGATTAACTTCAATATATTTTTGCAGATTTTATAAACATAAATACTGCGGAAATTCTACGGCATAGAACACCATACATCAAATCAACAAGAATAACGAAATCACAGAACGCTCACAACCGCCAACAAATAAACAATATTTTATTACTGAGAGCCTGCCATTTTGAGAATGACATTTTTCATTTCAATTAATATTTTTCCTGTTATAATTTATTTTTTCGTAAAACTGTCATTTCAGGCAGGTCATTTATTTATTTTTGTTGTTAAAGAAATATATATTAAAGATCAGAACATAAGTGATTTGCCGAAATTCAGAAGAAAAATGTGTATATATACAGCTTTCTACGGCGTATGCCGCTGAGCACCAAAACAAACAACGAAACAACCAACCAGCATTAAAAAAGAAAAAAGAAAAAACACAACCGAAAGACTACCCAGGCCAAAGAAAATACCCAGAGAAAACCACAACACGCTCACAACCGCCAACAAATAAACAATATTTTATTACTGAGAGCCTGCCATTTTGAGAATGACATTTTTCATTTCAATTAATATTTTTCCTGTTATAATTTATTTTTTCGTAAAACTGTCCTTTCAGGCAGGTCATTTATTTATTTTTGTTGTTAAAGAAATATATATTAAAGATCAGAACATAAGTGATTGGCCGAAATTCAGAAGAAAAATGTGTATATATACAGCTTTCTACGGCGTATGCCGCTGAGCACCAAAACAAACAACGAAACAACCAACCAGCATTAAAAAAGAAAAAAGAAAAAACACAATCGAAAGACTACCCAGCCCAAAGAAAATACCCAGAGAAAACCACAACATCCTCACAGCAAAGAAAAAAATTAAATCATAAAAAAAACATATTTTCTACTTGTATTGTAACAAGTTTAGGCTAATAATTAAATTATTTCTATTTAACCATTCAATCGTTTTAGTACTAATGTACTAATTAATTATAGAAACATAAACGATCTGCAATAGTTTTTATATTATGTCCAAAACTATAATTGTTGTATTGGAAGATAGAAGCACAGAATATAGGATGAAATAAACAAACACAAAATTCAATGACGTTATAACGTCGTTATAAGATAAAGAGTAAAATACGTTATATCGTTTTTGGAAATACGAATAATTGCCGGAATTATGGAAGAACTCTTTAGTAGTACACTATAGACAACCAAAAATGTTTTAGGCGATATTATAATATCAGTATAATATCAGTGCAATGTATTAATAAAATTAATGGTTTATTTTTACGTTTATGTTTACGAAGAGTAGAACCAATCACAAATGACAAGCAATATAAAAAATTGAAAACAAGTTTATTTCTAGATATTTGTTAGACTGCTTTATAGCAGTCTAACCATAATTAGCATTATAATATATGTATTTAAAGAGTGAAATATAACAACACCTAATAGATATACAAACCTACCGTAAGAATTTTTAAACTTCGGTAATATTTTTATGATGTTATGCCATATATCAAAACAAAATAGGACTCGAACCTACTATCATGAACTGCCGTATCATAACTCATAATCAAATCATTATAATACAGGTTTCTATGAATTTCACTCCACGCTAATGTATATATTATATTATACGCCAGCGAAACAAATTTTAGCCATTTGCTTGATTGCTATGTCACAGCTTTTTAATTTTTAATCATAGCGAGCAAAGGGTTAAAATTTATTAATTTATTTAAAAAAAATATAAACTTACCCTAAATCTATGTCCCCGACGTAACGGTTGGCTGACTATCGCGACTGCGTCTTGATACCCCGTTGTGCGCATTGCCACTGTGTCTATAAATAAAAAATATATACATTAGTAAATTTAAACTTTAGTAAATTTTAAATCTTTTTTACTCCTAAATTTCCAACAAAAAGAGCTTGTACATGTGAAGTGAAAAATCTCTTAATAAATTTGGCTACATATTTGACCTTCCTCTATGGTCGCTCAAATATCACGTAACGTAATTTTTGAAGATTATGACTCCACTCCCTAACAAGCTGTAACGTCTTTCTGTAAGCAACACCCATTGATATTTTTTTATAAAAAAAATGTAACGTAAATATAGGCCACGGGTTCCCGAAAACTAATTTTTATTTGTCTAATTTTTTTATTAAATAAAAAAATGTGGCGCGTTAATCATAGACACCTTCACATCTTTGTGACTTTCTTTCTTTCTTTGTGTTCAACATATGGTAACGTTATAGAAGACCCCCTCCTTCTCCCTCATATTACGCTACGTAATCCTTGACACTCATTTTCTCACTTCACTCTCTCGCTCACTTTCTTCGAAATTATGTTGAAGTTTTATACGATTTTTTTATACGAATAATGTCGATGTCCGAAGTTTAATTTTGAAAAGAAAAGAAGTGCAAAAAATTAAATTACATTATTAAACAATTCTTTTACAGTGCTAACCTATGCCAGAAACAGTATACGCATAGCGAAAATGTGATGATTCACAAAATAATATTAATTACCTGAACTGCACAGTTTAATATTTTTTCCGTGTATATAATGAAACGTATATGGCAGAGCGGCTCTTCTGCGCCGCGGCTCTACTGGAACCAGGGTGATCATTGAAGAACTTAAATCTGTCATATCGCTTATTATTTGAACCTCGTGCACTTCTTCTGTTTCTTGTTTTGGTTGTCCATTGTCATTTGGAACTGGAATTTTCGTATATAATTATTTTCATTTAAAAAAATGACTTCTTCAATCTTTTAGTTACTTTTTAGCTTCACTCTATCGGTCCAGAGAGGATAAAATAATTGACTTAAGATACTAGTGTGACGACGACAACAACAATTTGAAAGACAATGAACTCAACGTCACGTTTTATCTTTTTGCTATAACAGATAAATGAAAATAATGCATTTCAGCGAGTAGAAATCAAACCCACAAATGTTGCGTTAACAGTCAGACACAGTACCAATACGCGACCAAAGTGTGTTATATTTTTTTATCAGCTTCACGCTGTATCCCGCACACAGCAGGGTAGGCAGAGGGAGACTAGTGTTAAGACACTCCGTTCCCCACTCTGTTTATTAGTAAGTAATAACAATAGATTAAATACTTACTAGTTTGAGGTAAGGCTACAACTGGATTTCCTCGTGTCACAGCTTGTATCTTATACACTGAACCGAAAATTTCCATAACCACGTAGACTTTCTAAAAAAATTGTGTTTCTTATTATAATTTACCTTTCACATATCAATATTAATAGTTTATATGATAATTAATCATAAAAATATATATTTTTTATATTCATACATTTTTTTTATTTTAAAAACAATCAAATTATTATTTTTTTAAGAATCAAACTATTTTGATTATAATCTTATACAATTATTAGTTAAATGAATTCTTTTTGTTTGTATTTCACGGTGCAAATTTAAACATGATTGCTTTAAAAAAATTAAAAACATTTCATTAAACGGATAATGTAAAGTCATTAAATAAAAAAATATTTCAGATCAAAATAATTAAAAAAAAATTGTGGCTTATTTATTATTAATTTTAGAATCTCAATATTACTCGTTTTATTCTCTAAATATGTATTTATTTTATTACGGCTTCTTAATAATAACGTACTTTGTAGAATATGTACTATATATTATCATTGTTATATTATTAAAGTAGAAAGATCGAAAGTCTGGCAAGAGATGATTAAAAGCTAAAATTACTAAAGGCAAAAGACGATATCGGTTCTTATTACATACGTGTAACGTTATAAAATACAAGATTCAATGAAGTTATATAATTTTGTTAAAAAAAGTTTAATAAAGTAAGACATGTGGAACAAGTTTTCTAAATAATAAAAAATATCCAGATTAACTAAAATAATTCAATTAACTCGATTGGACTTTGATTTTTAATGAAATATCGTTGTTACTCACATCGGGAACTTGTTCAAAGGCAGTGTCGAGTACTTCACAGTTGTAATATATTAGTACTCGATTGTCGGCTGTTTTCTTGAGACCCACTCGATCTCCAGTCCTCAGCCATTCAAACGAAGGGACAACTACTTTCATACCCTGCTTCCTCGTCCCAGGCTTGGAGTAACGCATATATCGTCCTGTGTACATTACATCTTATTATACAAAAATCTCTGAATCAATCTATTTGCTTTTTGTTATCGCAGTTCAGTGAAAATTTAAAATGTAATAAACAGATTTAGTAGCTTCACACTTTTTCCCCATACTCCGTTTCCCACACACCGCCCGAATTCTAGACGTGTTGAAATCGCTTTTGAAATGAAAATAATTTAATTATTACACCAAATGCGGACGAACTGGCAACGGTCGTGTTTACAATCAGATGCTATTCCACTGCACCACGACGGCCTCAGAAGATTTCAATTTTAAAGTTATGCCAATTTCACATATTTCTATAATTGCGTTTATATATTTGTGTAACGAAGTAGGAATTACTGAGGAATAATTGAGGCCGGTCGTGGCGCAGCGGCAGGAGGTGTGACTGCAAACCGACTGGTTGTGGGTTCGATCCCCACTCGAGGAGATGAAATATTTACTTAAATTTATATTTCCATTTCTTCGCTCTGGTGTC